>NC_069433.1:40526618-40561618 GCF_026875155.1 Cherax quadricarinatus | reverse complement strand
ACTACCACTACTACTACTACTACTACTTCTACTACCACTAGTGAACATCGAAATGGTACCTCACTAGTATTACACCTCACTCTGGGCCTTTATATACCCTCTGTGTCCATGTATTGTTTGTAATGGCTTGATAAAGCTCCTGGAGAGCGAAACGTTGCCACAATAAATGTCACATTAGTTGCACTTGTGTCCTCTTACTTTACATTTTATATGTCGTTATCATGTTCCCCCTATCTCTCCTATCCTCCAGTGTCGTCAGGTCGATTTCACTTAACCTCTCCTCGTAGGACATACCCCTTAGCTCTGGGACTAGTCTTGTTGTAAACCTTTGCAATTTCTCTAGTTTCTTTACATGCTTGGCTAGGTGTGGGTTCCAAACTGGTGCCGCATACTCCAAAATGGGCCTAACGTACACGGTGTACAGGGTCCTGAATGATTCCTTATTAAGATGTCGGAATGCTGTTCTGAGGTTTGCCAGGCGCCCATATGCTGCAGCAGTTATTTGGTTGCTGTGCGCTTCAGGAGATGTGCCTGGTGTTATACTCACCCCAAGATCTTTTTCCTTGAGTGAAGTTTGTAGTCTCTGGCCCCCTAGACTGTACTCCGTCAGCGGTCTTTTTGCCCTTTCCCAATCTTCATGACTTTGCACTTGGTGGGGTTAAACTCCAGGAGCCAATTGCTGGACCAGGTCTGCAGCCTGTCCAGATCCCTTTGTAGTTCTGCCTGGTCATCGTCCGAATGAATTCTTCTCATCAACTTCACGTCATCTGCAAACATGGACACTTCGGAGTCTATTCCTTCCGTTATGTCTTTCACAAATACCAGAAACAGCACTGGTCATAGGACTGACACCTGTGGGATCCCACTCGCCACAGGTGACCACTCTGACACCTCGCCAGGTACCATGACTCGCTTCTGTCTTCCCTGATCCACTCTTATGCCTTCCCTGTTATCCCTGCCTTGTCCTCCAGTTTTTGCACTGATCTCTTATGTGGAACTGTGACTAACGCCTTCTTACAGTCCAAGAAAATGCAATCCACCCACCTCTCTCTCTCTTGTCTTACTGCTGTCACCCTGTCATAGAACTCTAGTAGGTTCGTGACACAGGATTTCCCGTCCCTGAAACCATGTTGGCTGCTGTTGATGAGATCATTCCTTTCTAGGTGTTCCACCACTCTTCTCCTGATAATCTTCTCCATGACTTTGCATACTATACATGTCAGTGACACTGGTCTGTAGTTTAGTGCTTCATGTCTGTCTCCTTTTTTAAAGATTGGGATTATATTTGCTGTCTTTCATACTTCAGGTAATCTCCCTGTTTCGATAGATGTATTGAATATTGTTGTTAGGGGTACACATAGCGCCTCTGCTCCCTCTCTCAGGGCCCATGGAGAGATGTTATCCGGCTCCATTGCCCTTGAGGTATCTAGCTCACTCAGAAGCCTCTTCACTTCTTCCTCGCTTGTGTGTATAGTGTCCAGCACTTGGTGGTGTACCCCACCTCTCTGTCTTTCTGGAGCCCCTTCTGTCTCCTCTGTCTACACTTCTTTGAATCTCCTGGTGAGTTCCTCACATATTTTGCAGTCGTTTCTTGTTGTCTCTCCTCCTTCCTTAGCCTCATTACCTGGTCCTTGACTGTTGTTTTCCTCCTGATGTGGCTGTTATACAGCCTCCCTTGGGCCTCCCTTCTTACCTGTGCATATTCATTTCTGGATATACGACTGTTCTCCTTATTCTCCTGGGTCCTTTGCCTTCTGTTCCTCTTCCACTTTCTAGCACACTTGGTTTTTGCCTCTTTGCACCTTTGGGTGAACCATGGGCTCATTCTGTTATTTTTTTCATTATTCCTGTTATCCTTTGGTACAAACCTCTCCTCAGCTTCTTTGCATATTGTTGTTACATATTTTATCATCTTATTTACTAGCTTTCCTGCCAGTTCTCTGTCCCACTGAACTCCATTCAGGAAGTTCCTCATTCCCACGTAGTCCCCTTTCTTGTAGTTTGGCTTCATTCGCCCGGGTCTTCCTGCTTTCCCCTCCACTTGTAACTTCACTGTGTATTCGAAGCTTAAAACCACATGGTCACTGGCCTCAAGGGGTCTTTCACATGTGATGTCCTCAATATCTGCACTACTCAAGATGAATACTAGGTCCAGTCTTGCTGGTTCATCCTCTTCTCTCTCTCTCTTGTAGTGTTCCTTACGTGTTGGTACATGAAGTTCTCCAGTACCACCTCCATCATCTTAGCCCTCCATGTATCTTGGCCCCCATGTGGCTCCAAGTTCTCCCTTATTGATTTCCTTGTGGTTAAGTCACCCAAGATCAGGAGTTTTGCCCTGCATGCATGAGGTCTTCTGGCCACTTCAGCCAGTGTGTCAACCATCGCTCTATTGCTCTCATCATACTCTTGCCTTGGCCTCCTGCTGTTCTGTGGTGGCTTATACATCACTGCAATTACCACCTGGGACCTCCAGACTGTAGCGTTCCTGATTGTATGTATGTATGTATGTATGTATGTATGTATGTATGTATGTATGTATGTATGTATGCATGTTTTATGTATGCATGTATGTTTGTATGTATGTATGTATGTATGTATGTTTGTATGTATGTATGTATGCATGAATGTATGTATGTATGTATGTATGTATGTATGTATGTATGTATGTATGTATGTATGTATGTATGAATGTATGTATGTATGTATATATGTATGTATGTATGTATGTATGTATGAATGAATGTATGTATGTATGTATGTATGTATGTATGTA
Organism: Cherax quadricarinatus; assembly: GCF_026875155.1. Lineage (NCBI taxonomy): Eukaryota > Metazoa > Arthropoda > Malacostraca > Decapoda > Parastacidae > Cherax > Cherax quadricarinatus. Next base: position 40,558,845 of record NC_069433.1, on the reverse strand, counting down.
TGTATGTATGCTTGTATGTATGTATGTATGAATGTATGTATGTATGTATGAATGAATGTATGTATGTATGTACGTATGTATGTATGTATGTATGCTTGTATGTATGTATGCTTGTATGTATGTATGAATGTATGTATGTATGCTTGTATGTATGTATGTATGTATGTATGTATGTATGTATGTATGTATGTATGTATGTATGTATGTATGAATGAATGTATGTATGTATGTATGTATGTATGTATGCTTGTATGTATGTATGTATGTATGTATGTATGTATGTATGTATGTATGTATGCTTGTATGTATTCACCTAGTTGTGGTTGCAGGGGTCGATTCATAGCTCCTGGCCCCGCCTCTTTACTGGTCGCTGCTGGGTCACTCTCCCTGAACCATAAGCTTTATCATACCTCTACTTAAGCTATGTATGGATCCTGCCTCCACTACATCGCTTCCCAAACTATTCCACTTCCTGACTACTCTGTGGCTGAAGAAATACTTCCTAACATCCCAATGGTTCATCTGTGTCTTCAACTTCCAACTGTGTTCCCTTGTTGCTGTGTCCCATATCTGGAACATCCAATCTTTGTCCACCTTGTCAATTCCTGTCAGTATTTTATGTCGTAATAAAGTTGCTAGAATTACCGACAATATGTAAAGTAAAAGGACACAAGTGCAACTAATGTGACACTTATTGTGGCAACGTTTCGCTCTCCAGGAGCTTTATCAAGCCATTACAAACAATACATGGACACAGAGGGTATATAAAGGCCCAGAGTGAGGTGTAATACTAGTGAGGTACCATTTCGATGTTCACTAGTGGTAGTAGTAGTAGTAGTAGTAGTAGTAGTAGTGGTAGTGACAAAAGTAATACAATATGGTAGAGCAATTAATTCGTACATGAGTAAAAGGATATAAAAGTTATTACTTGGGTAACATAAAAATAGGTTGGACAAATATAGACTGGAATGAGGCAGCTTGTTTCAGTGTTCACTCTCTGTGCTTTGTGTAGTATAACAGGAGAGACTATGTGATGGCAGGGTTTACTGTTTTCAGGAGGATTCTTGCTAAGACTTCGGAGATGGTGAAGCTGCCGTTGTTTTGTTTAATTGTATTCGAAACAGCGATCAGTGCTGATTCGAGGCACTTGCGTCTGCGGAAATTAGTTTCTTTGATCACTAATTGGGCGTCCCTGAATTTCATGAGATGATTGGTGGAATTTCGGTGTTGTACACAGGCGTTGTTCAAGTTATCGTTCCTACATGCGTTTTTCCAGTCGATCTCCCTGTGGTTGAAATCGCCCATTGCCAGTAACTTTACTCTGCCCGAGTGAGCTCTTCTTGCCACCTCAGCCAGTGTGTCCACCATCGCTCTGTTGCTTTCTTCATACTCCTCTCTTGGCCTCCTGTGGTGGGTTATACATCACTCCAATGACTACTTTATGTTCTCCAGACTGAATTATACCTACTATGTAGTCCCTTTCTCCAATCATGTCCATGCCTTCCATTTCCTCAAATCCCCATCGGTTTTTAGGAGCAGTGCAACCCCTCCTCCCCCTCTGCTCCTATCTTTCCTCAGGATCTGATATCCCTGTGGGAAGATTGCATCTGTTATTGTCTCAGCGAGTTTCGTTTCTGTGACTGCTATGATGTCTGGGGATTTCTCGCTGATTCTTTCGTGCCACTCCTCACATTTGTTATTCCGTCTGCGTTTGTGTACCAAACCTTCAGCTTCTTTTCTATCACTGTGGTCCTGCGAGAATAATGGGGTTGGGAGAGTGAGAGCCTTTTCTGGGGGCCTATGGGGGGCTGTGGTGTGGGTGGGATTTGTGATGAGGGGGGTGGGGTCAGAATGCCCATAAGGGACAACTGTTGGGGTGAGATTTGTGATGTGGGGGTTGGTGGCAGAGGGAACAGTGTGTGGGTTTTGGTTTAGATTGCTCAGTTGCGTTGGGATTGTCGTGGTTGGAGTCTTTCTGTGTGAGTTTCTGCGGGGTGTGTTTGCCCTTCCTCCTGTGTCTGGGTCCTGCTCATCTTCATCATTGCCTCTTGTTCCTCCTTGTGTCTCTGTACCCTCTCTTTCAGTGTAGTCCTTTCTTCTTGTGTTCTGTCGCAATCGAGGTATACTCTCTCGTACCCCTGTTTGTCCCTCAGTCGTGCATTCACTTGCAGGATCCAGGTTCAAGCTGATTCATCCTTGAAAATTACTTTGACAGGCCATTTCCTTCCACTCACAAACCACCCAATTCTCAGAAAATTTGTCACCTGGGTCATATCGCCCTCACTTATTGTTTTCATGATGCCTTCAATCATTTTTTCCTCCTGTTTTATTTCTTCGAAGTTTTCCCCTTTGGCTTCTTGGAGCCCATAGACAAAAAATGACCTCTCCCTTTCCTTCTCCCACTGAGTCTCCATTTGCATCCTCTGAGGTGTTTTAGTTCCTTCCATTGAAATGTTCTTGCCTTCAATCCCTGTCCTTGCTGAAACTTCTATGCTCAGTGAACTGTCTTTCATGATCAGCTGTTCCTTGCTACTGAAGTTGGCTGTTAGAGTCTCTGCATATAACATACCTTCATTGTCTTCGGACCTGTCATTTGATCTTAGTGTGCTCCTCGTCTTTTCCCTGGCCCCACGTGGGTCTGATAGGGCCTTCACGTATGGCATATCTCGTTTGTTTCTTACCGTCCCTTTGTCTGTGCCCGACACAGAATTTCCTGATGTCGCATCTGAATTATCATTTGTCTCTCTAATCTGTTTTAGGTTTTTTAGTTTCTCTTCTAAGCACTGTATCCTAGCTTCTGCTGATAAGATTTGTAGCTCCCACTTCCTGCACTCTTCAGCTATTCTCTCCTCCATTATCTTGCCAAGCTCTTCTATCTTCCTTCCCCACTCTTACTCCCTTTTTTGGAGCTCTAACTCCAAGTCTTTCCTCTCTGATTCGTCCACCAGATCTCTGGTTTTCTGCCCTCTAGGGCCACCCATTATGTATTTTACCCCAGAGAGAAGTTTATGTATTTTCAGGGTGTGTGGGGGGGGGAGGGAGAAGGCTAGAGGAGGAAGAGAGAGAATAAGATGGGAGGGAGAAAGGCTAGAGGAGGGAGAGAGAGAATAAGAGAGGGAGGAAGGGTAGAAAGAGGGAGAGAGAAGAGGGAGGATGTGGGGTGAGGGATAAGACTAGGGGAGAGAGAGAGAGAGAAACGAGAGGGGTGAGAGAAAGGGTAGAGAGAGGGAGAGAGGGAGCTGATGTAGGTAACAGCTCTTAGCTTGCCAATAAAGTTAGGAATCCTTAACCTGTAAATACTTGTAAATTTAAAACTAGGGATCCTTAACCTTGTCAGACCCTGTTTTAAAAAAAAGAGTAAAGAGAGAGAGAGAGAGAGAGGGGAGAGAGGAAAAGAGGAGGAGAGAGAGAGAGAGAGAGGAGAGAGAGGGAGAGAGAGGGGAGAGAGAGAGAGGGGAGAGAAAGAGGGGAGAGAGAGAGAGAATAAGTGCGTAGTTGTTGGTATGTTTGTGTTTGTGTGAATTAGTGGGTGTGGGAGTATGTATGTATGTATGTATTTATGTATATTTGTATGTATTTTTGTATGTATGTTTGTATGTTTGTTTGTATGTATGTATGCATGTAAGTATGTATGTATGTATGTTTGCATGTATTTTTGTATGTATGTTTGTATGTTTGTATGTATGTATGTATGCATGTATGTATGTATGTATGTTTGTTTGTATGTATGTATGTTTGTACTCACTTAATTGTAGTTGCAGGGGTCGAGACTCAGTTCTTGGCCCCGCCTCTTCACTGAACGCTACTAGGTCCTCTCTCTCCCTGCCCCATGAGCTTTATCATACCTCGTCTTAAAGCTTTGTATTGTTCCTGCCTCCACTACATCGCTCGCCACACAGTTCCACTTCCTGACCACTCTGTAACTGAAGAAATACTTCCTAACGTCCCAGTGGCTCATCTGAGTATTCAGCTTCCAAGAGTGACCCCTTGTTTCTGTGTTAATGTGTTTGTATGTATGTATGTATGTATGCATGTATGTATGTATGTATGTATGTATGTATGTTTATATGTATGTATGTATGTATGTTTGTATGTATTTATGAGTGTAAGTATGTAAGAGTGCATGTATGTATGTATGTACTCACCAAATTGTGGTTGCAAGGGTCGAGTCATAGCTTTCTGCCACACCTCTTCACTGGCCGCTACTTGGTCCACTCTCACCCTGCTCCATGAGCTTTATCATGCCTCTTCTTAAAGCTATGTATGCATCCTGATTCCATGTTACAAAAAACGCGATTCTAAAAGCTTAGAGATCTCCAGTGAATACTAGAATACTAGCTTGTTACTGGGTTTTCGTAACAAGTAGTCAGTATCCTTGTCCAATTATCCATTAGAATTCAGTATGATTCAATAGTGCTTCAGGATTACAACTGGTAGGCTACTAACTAGAGAAATTAAAATTTAATAAATTTATTAAGTCATATGGTTGTCAGTGCGGGTGCCGCGTGCCTCGTTGTGCTCCGGGTTTTCTCGTGTTTACACGGTCACTCTTACGTGCTAGAACTTTAATTTTTGCCATCAATCCTATACGATACATCCCTCTAGCGCCTGGAACCAATCTTGGGCGGAAAACATTATATACTGAGTCAAAAAAGGAGAATTAGTGTGCATTACCTAGCAGAGTTTACTGCCAGAGGGGAATCATAGGCCTGTGTTCCGTGTGCAAAATAATAATAGTAGAACTTTTCTTTGTCAGAGGAAAGAAAGTCTCCCGGATAACATTGAGTATACATAGTGTATAGTGTATACTACAGTGGCCCCCTTTAGTATATTGATGATAAAGGCTAAAGTGTCATTTGAAAACAGGTGAATTTGTAATGAAGTGATAAGCCTATAGAGGCAGGTGCCAGAAGTCGCCAGAAAAACTTACCACAGGTCAGCTGTTTTTAATAATCTTCTGGCCTGTATTTGTACTCGCATAAAATTTCTTCCGGGCCCTGTAGTGTACTCGCATATAATCTAGTGATACCAGTGAATAGCAGAATACAGTGTTGTAGTAGCAACTAACCAGTTTTATATGGTACTTAGGGAGTGGAGTGACTTTCATTAGTTTTTTTTTTCCCTTGAATACCAGACGTTACTGTGAATTTCATAAAACCCTGTAGTTACCAGCGGTCGCAATATACACAACGAGAAGAAAATTATTACTACAGAAAAAAGCGTCCTTCCTCCAAAATTTCCACCAGTCAACTATAGTGATATATAGCATTTATTGTGGTGAAGAGGGAAAAAAAAAAAAACTAGAAAAGCTAGTTTACAGCGATGATAAACAAGGGTGGAGGTCGACCGTTCGTCACTGTAGGAGCTGCGAAATCCCCGGGTTTTCTTCAAACGCAAGTTTTTACTTTTGTATCAAATCAAATCACATATTACTGGGGTAGAAAATTTCAAGTAGATCCTTCATGTGTTAGCCCAAATAAACCGACTGTATGTTTTAAATAAGAAACCCCACTGATCAAAATCAGATCAAACTGGTCCGAATCCTCGACTGGTCCGAACCCTTGATGGTCCGAACCCTTGACTGGTTTCAAACGGATTCGTTGGACAATAGGGGCAGACTGTAAAAGGATGGGGTTGTAGGCACCTTATCAAAACAAACAATAAATATAAATCAGGAACGTACACGGTAAGCTGTCCAATTAGTTAGAAATAGAAATACAAATGCTTAGAGCTTCATTTAAGGAGGGTTTTTAATAGTGTATTAGAGGTTGCTGTAGTTTTTAATATTAAACACTAAATCATTATGAAGCTCTGTATAATCTGCGTCATCAACAAACGGCTTCCACATGGATAAATTGTCATTTTTGTGGAAATTGGTGTCACGCCCCTTGTGCAGATATCCAAGAACTAGTACAACAGTATTAAAAACAGGAAGTGTTTTTGGAATACCCAAATGAGGAAAATCTGTGGACTAAAATCCCGGTATTAAGAGGATAACATTTAAGCTGCTTTCATAGACACCTGGATGCTTTCTACAACAGATGGGAACATAAAAAGTCTGGGCTGAATGATTGCCCTTGATACTGGCCATGTAGTCAGAAAACTGTGGCTGGAGTGATGTCCGGTAGGGCAGTAAACGTGGGGTGATAGTCTTTTCTGGGAGGACAGTATGGTGAAGCTGGAGGGCTTCCTGGGAGCAGTAATGGTGAGCTGGAGGTGCTGTCCTGGGAGACAGTTTAAAGGTGAGGCTGGAGGTGCTGTCCTGGGGAGACCAGTAATGGTGAAGCTGGAGGTGCTGTCTGGTAGACAGTAATGGTGACGTGGAGATTTTGTCCAGGTAGTCGGGAATTATACGCAAGAAGGAATACATATAAATGACCTCATAGGGGACAGGGCCGTAGTGGGGAAACAAGTGTAGTCCAAGATAAGATAAAACCAATATTGCAAACTAGAAATACCACAGGAAATAGCAAACAAGAGGATCCACTAGCTATAGTGAGGTTTATATTACCAAAAACAAACTGGTGGGAGCTCCATTGTTGGTGCTAGGGAGGATAGGAATAAGACAGGGAAACATGCACCAACAGGGAATACAGTCACAGAACCCAAGGGGCAAACGGGAAACCAAGCCTGTGCACATACTATGCACTTGGTATCTGCAGACTGGGAAATCTGGAAAAACAGCGGGACGTGCAACTATGACCACCCTAGAAAATGCCATGCCCATATGACACAGGAAAATGCAAACTCCTTCCTGTAAGCTTTTTCACCCTGAAATGTGTACCTCTTCAGTACAGGAAAGACTGTGCTATAACTTAAATTGCCAGGCACACCATCTAAAGGGTACAAAAAGATACAAAACATCCAGGCCATGGGAAAACCTAGGTAGCCACGCCACTCAAGAGGGAGAGGTTTTTTAGTGCCAGGAAGGAAACAAAACTGGCAGGAAATGGCCCAGAAATGTACCCAAATCCAGTCATTCCTGGAGTGGAACCACAGTCGATGGCCTCCACTCCAAACCCAAAAGATACAGATACTAATGCCGGAGAAAGAATCCTCCCCAGTACCAACAATACCACCAGTCCCATGACATTCTTCTTTGCAAATATACAGGGTCTAAAGCCAGCAACAAACAACAAAAATACCTTTCATCCGTGGATGCTGCAGAGGCAAAAAGGGAATGTTCGCGGCTTTCACTGAGGGCCCACATAAAGGATCACTGGACAACGAAATATGGATCCCAGGTTACAACCTATACAGATGTGCAGAGTGAACAGGCAAAAAAGGGGGGGGGGGTTGGCCCTGTACATTGCTGAGTCACTTGTTTGCCGAACTGTAAATGGGCCCCAAATGATGTAGTGGAAGTTTTAGCAGTAAAGGTCGAGAACCAAAAACCTAGTCATTGTGGTTTGTCTACAGCCTCCGGATGCAACATCCCAGCAATTCCAGGAACAGCTGTTAAAAATTGACCCCTGGGCTGGAAAATCTTCCAGCTCCTGCACCCAACATCTTGCTCCCGGGGGATTTCAACTTAAGGTACCTAAAATGGAGGAATATAGCAAATAATATTGTTGCAGTTAATAACCCAGGAGGCAGCTCTGATGAAAAACTCACACTCACACGAGCTTTTAAATCTCTGCACAAAATTCAATTTAAACCAGCAAATAATAGAGCCTACTAGACTGGAGAATACACTAGACCTCATCTTCACTAACAATGATGATCTGAAAAGAAATGTCACCATATCAAAACAATATACTCAGATCACAACATAATTGAGGTTCAGACATGAAAGCGCGGAGCCCCAGACGCGACATAATGAGATTAGTCATGAGGAGCATTCACCAATTCAACTTCAATAACAAAAAATAAAGTGGGACCAAGTAAACCAAGTCCAAACCCGATAAAAGCTGGGAAGATATACTAAGCAACACAGCCCCCAACGTATGCCTAGAACAGATTAACTTGGTGGCACTCGATGTATGCACAAGGCTTATTCCTCTAAGAAAAAGGAGGAGTAGATGTAAAATAGAAAGAGACAGGCGCTCCCTTTACAGGCGACGGAAAAGAATAAACAGAGCGGCTAAAAGAGGTCAATATATCTGAAATGCGTAGGGAGACACTGGTCAGAGAAATAGCAAGCATCGAAAATCAAGCTAAAGGAATCTTTAGGAGTCAGGAATCGCGGAAGAAAATAAAAGCCATAAAAGAAATCGAAAGAAACCCAAAGTTTTTTCTTCTCCTATGCCAAATCAAAGTCGAGAACAACATCCAGTATTGGGCCCCTACTTAAACAAGATGGGTCCTACACAGATGACAGCACGGAAATGAGTGAGCTACTCAAGTCCCAATATGACTCAGTTTTTTAGCAAGCGCTAACCAGACTGAGAGTCGAAGATCAAAATTATTTTTTTATGAGAGAGCCACAAATTTGGTTAACACAAGCCTATCCGATGTTATCCTGACGCCAAATGACTTCGAACAGGCGATAAATGACATGCCCATGCACTCTGCCCCAGGGCCAGACTCATGGAACTCCGTGTTCATCAAGAACTGCAAGAAGCCCCTATCACGAGCCTTTTCCATCCTATGGAGAGGGAGCATGGACACGGGGGTCGTCCCACAGTTACTAAAAACAACAGACATAGCCCCACTCCACAAAGGGGGCAGTAAAGCAACAGCAAAGAACTACAGACCGATAGCACTAACATCCCATATCATAAAAATCTTTGAAAGGGTCCTAAGAAGCAAGATCACCACCCATCTAGAATCCCATCAATTACACAACCCAGGGCAGCATGGGTTTAGAACAGGTCGCTCCTGTCTGTCTCAACTATTGGATCACTACGACAAGGTCCTAAAAAGAATGCAGATGTAATATATACAGACTTTGCAAAAGCCTTCGACAAGTGTGACCATGGCGTAATAGCGCACAAAAATGCGTGCTAAAGTAAAAAGAGGAAAAGTCGGTCGATGTATCTATAATTTCCTCACTAACAGAACACAGAGAGTAGTCGTCAACAGAGTAAAGTCCGAGGCAGCTACGGTGAAAAGCTCTGTTCCACAAAGCACAGTACTCGCTCCCATCTTGTTCCTCATCCTCATATCCGACATAGACAAGGATGTCAGCCACAGCACCGTGTCTTCCTTTGCAGATGACACCCGAATCTGCATGACAGTGTCTTCCATTGCAGACACTGCAAGGCTCCAGGCGGACATTAACCGAATCTTTCAGTGGGCTGCAGAAAACAATATGAAGTTCAACGATGAGAAATTTCAATTACTCAGATATGGTAAACACGAGGAAATTAAATCTTCATCAGAGTACAAAATAAATTCTGGCCACAAAATAGAGCGAAACACCAACGTCAAAGACCTGGGAGTGATCATGTCGGGGGATCTCACCTTCAAGGACCATAACATTGTATCAATCGCATCTGCTAGAAAAATGACAGGATGGATAATGAGAACCTTCAAAACTAGGGAGGCCAAGCCCATGATGACACTCTTCAGGCCACTTGTTCTATCTAGGCTGGAATATTGCTGCACACTAACAGCACCTTTCAAGGCAGGTGAAATTGCTGACCTAGAAAATGTACAGAGAACCTTCACGGCGCGCATAACGGAGATAAAACACCTCAATTACTGGGAGCGCTTGAGGTTCCTAAAACTGTATTCCCTGGAATGCAGGCGGGAGAGATACATGATTATATAGACCTGTAAAATACTAGAGGGACTAGTACCGAACTTGCACACGAAAATCACTCACTACGAAAGCAAAAGACTTGGCAGACGATGCAACATCCCCCCAATGAAAAGCACGGGTGTCATTAGCACGTTAAGAGACCATACAATAAGTGTCAGGGGCCCGAGACTGTTCAACTGCCTCCCAGCATACATAAGGGGGATTACCAACAGACCCCTGGAAGTCTTCAAGCTGGCACTGGACAAGCACCTAAAGTCGGTTCCTGACCAGCCGGGCTGTGGCTCGTACGTTGGTTTGCGTGCAGCCAGCAGCAACAGCCTGGTTGATCAGGCTCTGATCCACCAGGAGGCCTGGTCACAGACCGGGCCGCGGGGGCGTTGACCCCCGGAACTCTCTCCAGGTAAACTCCAGAGGTATATTATCAATTAAATTTAATTAAATTAATCACTGTAATCAAAATAATATCACTTCTCTCGTATACAATATTATTGTGCTAAAAGCACATATCACATTTATAATTCTTCGTACCGTCTGGTACATTAACATTTAATAAGATATTACAAATATATACAAGTAAGTTCGTGTATGTGTGTAAGTGCTCTAAGTAGTTCGCTTTGTCTCAAGACTCGACTAGACTTAAACAAGTGACTGACAAAGTCCTCAAATAAACTAACTTCTTGACCGACTGGCAACCAGAACAGTCTGCTTGAACAATAAAAAGAATGCTAAGCCCAATAGCAATATAACAAGCAACTGCGACACAGAATCAGTAACAAGGAGATAATATAACGACACTAAGTAGGGACCATCAGCAGATCCTCCACAAAAGTTACAAAACTCCCATACTACTGAATCTAAGTTCAGCATAAGAAAATCCCCGACTGTGATAATACACAGAAACCAGTACAAGTTAAGTGAGAAGCTACAGCTCAGGACCTGAGATGTTTCGAGTGTCTATGTGACACACAACCTCAGTACAACGTCGAAAATCACTAAGTCTATACAATGTTCTGTGAACAGAGTTCTACAGAACTAACAAGAATAATGAGACAGACAATCTGTCCAACCACCAAGAGAGTCTAGACCAGACTGAATGCTTCAGGCGAGGTGAGAACACCCCCCCCTCGATCACGTGATAGCTCCGTGGACAACTGCAGCTCAGAAGCCGGCAGTCTAACGAGCAAAGAGCGATAATTACAGTAGTTAGACAATCAAGCCTTGAACTGAGCACATAATATGATACATCCTACCTAACAAATCAAATAACAATATAAAGCAATACATTTACGATTTAGCTATTATCGGAAATATAAGCAATATAAAATTATATGAAAATATAATAATTATATATATACATAATAATTATATACATTATATATATTGCAACCCATTCAGGGGTTGCAACATTCCACTACCTCACTTTCCAGACTATTCCATTTCCTGACAACTCTGTGATCGAAGAAATACTTCCTAACATCCTTGTGACTCACCTGATTCTTCAACTTCCAACTGTGACCCCTTGTTGCTGTGTCCCATCGCTGAAACATCCTGCCTCTGTCTACCTTGTTGGTTCCTCTCAGTATTTTATATGTCGCTATCATGTCCCTCCTATCCCTCCTGCCATCCGGTAATAGTTTTGTTGAAACCCTTTGCACTTTCTCTAATTTCCTGACGAGCTTGGCCAAGTGAGGGTTCCAGACTGGTGCTGCATACTCCAATACGGGCCTGATGTACATGATGTACAGAGTCTTCAATGATTTCTTGCTCAGGTGTAGAAACGCTATTCTTAGGTTTGATGTGTGCCTCAGGAGATGTGTTCGGTATTATGCTTACCTCAAAATCCTCTTCCTTGAGTGAGGTTTGCAGTCTTTGGCCCCCTAGCCTGTACTCTGTCGGCTTGGTGAGATTAAGCTCTAGGAGCCACTTGTTGGACCAGTCTTCCAGTCTGTCCAGATCCCTTTCTAGTCCCACCTTATATTCATATACTTAAATTCTCCACATCAGCTTCAATTCGTCTTCAAACAGGGACAAATCTGAATATATTCCTTCCCTTATGTCATTCACATGTACCAGAAACGATACTGGCCCTAAGACTGGCCCTTGTGGAGCCCCGCTCACCAGAGGCTCCCACTCTGACACCTCGTTACGTATCATGACTCGTTGTTTGCTTTTTGTCAGGTATTTTCTAATCCACTTCAGTGTCTTTCCTGCTATTCCTACCTGCTCCTCTAGCTTTTGTACTAATCTCTTGTGCATAACTGTGTCTAAGCCCTTCTAACACTCCATGAAAATGCAGTCTCCCCACCCTTATCTCTCTGTCACCTTGCAGTAAAACTCCAGTAGGTTTGTGACACAGGATTTCCCCTCGCTGAAACCGTGCTGATTATCGTGTTTCAGCTTATTTCTTTCTAGGTACTCCACCAGTCTTTCCCTAATAAGCTTCTCCTTGACTTTGCATATGATATATATCAGTGACACTGGTTTGTAGTTTAATGCTACCTGCCTGTTTCCTTTCTTAAAGATTAGGACTACATTTGCTGTGTTTCACACCTCATGTAGTCGCCCTGTTTCTATATATGTGGCGAAGATTGTTGTAAGTGGCACACAGCGCCTCTGCGCCCTCTCTCAGGACCCTCGGAGAGATGTCTGGTCCCACCGCCTTTGAGGTATCTAGCTCACTTAGTAGCCTCTTCACTTTCTCTTCGGTTGTGTGTAGTGTGTCCAGAACTTGTTGGTGTACCCTTCCATACCATTGAATCCCCTCTGTCTCCACTGAAAATATTTCCATAAATCTCGAGTTGAGCTCCTCACATGCTTCTTCGTCGTTTCTCGTGACCTCCCCTCCTGCCTTCCTCAGTCTGATTACCTGGTCCTTGACTGTTGTTTTCCTCCTGATGTGGCTGTACAACAGATTTGGGTCAGATTTGGCTTTTGATGCTATGTTCTCGTATTGCCGTTGGGCCTCCCTCCTTATTCATGTATGTCTGTATGTGTGTATGTATGAATGTATGCATGTATGTGTTTGTGTGAGTATGTAAGTATGTGTGCATATATGTATGTTAACAAAATTGCAGCTAGCCAGGATTCGATCCTGCATCACCATGCCCAGCCCTGTGAGAACAGGATAATGTACTCATCACTCTATCCACTGGACCAACAATTCTCAAACACCAGGTGACCAGTGGAACTGGGCATGTTTTCCCTGATTCGAGAATATACGTGGTCAGGAGCCTCATAGATTAATTTTAACCTCATCCTGTCTGGGTACCATCCTTCATGAGTTTTCTATATATTAATGAAATAACGAAACTGTGGCTAGCCAGGATTCGATTCTGCATGAGCATGCCCAGTCCTGTGAGAACAGGACATTGTACGTTCTGCTAATGATTCAAAATCACTTGTTTCGTGATTTCATTAATATATTTATGTATGTAAACAATTGCAGACAGGCGATCTTAACAATGTAAGACAAGCCACAGAGGGTGAAAATCATTAGCTCAAGTACTTTAACACTTCTCAGTGCGTCATCAGGAGCTATGCAATGTTGCAAGGCAGCAACTGAAGGAATGAGAGGAAGATTTTTCACAGAGCGCAGCTGCAGTCTCTCTGAATGTGAGGCAACTGCCTGTGTGTCACTCACAAATTACAAAATACACTAGCCAGCTCCAAACTTCTTCTAGTCGCCTACAACAGTTCATGTGACTCGAAAAAAATACGTTTCACAGTGGATAATACACATATGGACTCCTATCATTATCAGTAGCCCCTTAATTGATAAAAAAAGTGAATGTACACTTTGTTTTTTTAAAAGCCATAATCTGGGGTTCTGGAATGTTCCCCGGGGTACTCAGAAGTATCTCTCCATATATTCCTATATATTCCTAAATCTTCCTAAATATATTCTTAAAAATTGTCTACCAGTCTTCTCAGTATAGATCAATATATTTTATTTTGGGTATCTTCTATGTCTCTAAGATAATATTTCTATGATCTAAATTTCTTTTCGAATATCCTTTAACCCCACTATCTATGCTATCACTTAATCTTGTGTACCTGTCTACGTATGGAACAGTAAAGGCTAAACAGGTTATATAGTATACATCATTCTCGACTTACATAGCTTGAGTTTGATGCATTGACACTAGCCAATCACAACCATTCCATCATGAAGCCACCTCGCATAATGAGCAATCCTGTGACTTTGTATAGCATTGTTATTTAAGATTTTGTACAACAGATTCTACTAAATAGGTATCGAGCTTGTATAACCCACATTTTCTTATATACGGTGTTTCTGTCATGTTTCAAGAGAGGAAATTCAGTTATGTTTCTATGACTGAACTGTTGGGTACAATAATCTGGGCATCAGCCCACCCTGGTGGGTGATTACAGGAACTGATGTGGTTGAAGCCAGCGTTCGACTCCTACCCTGTCCTGATTGAGTATTTATGTTGGGCTAATCTGGTTTCCAGAGGTTTACCTGTTTGACCAATATATGAGAGAGGACACTGGGTGCATTGGCCCTTGTAAACCCAACCAACTTTGTTAAAGGGAATGTTTTTAATGAACCTCTGTTTCACTGTCCCAGTGTTTTTGAAAGCAAGGTTTATATTGATCTTTTATAATGCCTCACACAGGCAGACCAGGATCTCATTATATGGTAAAACTAATTCATTTTACTGACAATCACTTCCTTAGCTTCAGTTCTGTAGAAAGTCTTCCTTGCTTGACAAAATCCCTGGGATATCTCGGTTTTGTGGCTATGCTGAATATCTTGCAGATTTCCTCGTCTAAATACTCTGGACTACAGATGCGCAAACTCTAGAGAACATTGTAAGCAACACTTCTTTTTATCCTTGATTTGTGATTGGAATAGTAATGAATGTTTGACGACACATTTTCTCTTAACACGATGGATTAAAACATCAAGGAACGGCAAAGTGTTGTTTATTTCATGTTCTGCTGTGAGCTTAATGGAAAATAGTACACCATTGAGTCTAGGTAGGAACTTATGCATCCACATAGCTTTATCTGGGAGAATGTCTATAATAGTCTCGTCTCATAGAATTCCATATACAAGTTGCTGAGTAAGGGGCTGAGGGGATTTCTCACAGCCACACCTTGTTTCTGATCATAGTATTTCCCTTCAGACACCAACTGGTAATCAGTAACACAGAGTTTGATCAATTCAATTATGTTCGTGGGGTAGTTCCTCTTCAAGGTATGAAAGCAAGTCAGGGACAGGGACTCTAGTGAACAGAGCTGTGACATCAAAGCTCACTAGTGTAAAGTCATGTGGGACATTTAAGTTTAGGAATCTTTCAGTAAATTTTCATTGAGAATGTTGCAGTTCAGGTGGTGCCAGGTACAGTGCCTGCACTCTAGGAGGTAGAGGTAATGTTGCAGTCCAGGTGGTGTGAGGTACAGTGCTTGCACTCTAGGAGGTAGAGGTAATGTTGCAGTCCAGGTGGTGTGAGGTACAGTGCCTGCACTCTAGGAGGTAGAGGTAATGTTGCAGTCCAGGTGGTGTGAGGTACAGTGCCTGCACTCTAGGAGGTAGAGGTAATGTTGCAGTCCAGGTGGTGTGAGGTACAGTGCCTGCACTCTAGGAGGTAGAGGTAATGTTGCAGTCCAGGTGGTGTGAGGTACAGTGCCTGCACTCTAGGAGGTAGAGGTAATGTTGCAGTCCAGGTGGTGCCAGGTATAGTGCCTGCACTCTAGGAGACAGTGAGAATGTTGCACTCCGGGTGGTGCCAGGTACAGTGCCTGCACTCTGAAAGATGGCTTGAAATTTTGATGTGTAGAGGGACAGTTGAACTGTGATATCTGCTTAATTTTGGGAAGAAAACTACTGGATTGAAAAAGATGAAATATTTCCTGTCCTTGGTCACGCTGACTCAGCGTGACGGCCAGAATTTGAAAAAAAGAATAATGTAGATGAAATCATATACACTTTACAATGCATAATTATAATTTGTACTGTATAATGGTAATAAAAAACTAACAGAACACTTAGAAAATAATAATGCTGACTAGTACCGTCGATGGTGCATGGCTGGAGACGACGTATTTCTGCTTTCACTATTAGAAGTCATTACCACCGGTCACTGGGTGACCTGGATACTGTCAGGCAAGAACACTTGGATATCTAAGATTGGGATTAATCTTTATTTATGTAGACGCAAGAGAAATACACTTCATGGCTCATATATACTTTGAGGTATACACGTCTTATTGTGCAATAAGATCATAGTAAGCAGGTGATATCACAATATGCAAAACAACCACTGTGAAAGGAATTTCGCTATTTTTTCACAGTGGTTCACAGTGATATACACCTGATAGTGAATGTTCACTGAGAGACATACGTGAATTTGAACAGTAAAACATCGTCGTCACTAAGTGTTTTTACTGACCAAACACCTCGACTCTGCCGCTTCCCAGCATACACCAGGGGGATTACCAATAGACCCCTGACTGTCTTCAAGTCCCCTGGTTGTCTTCAAGACCCCTGGCTGTCTTCAAGCTCCCTGGCTGCCTTCAAGATCCCTGGTTGTCTTCAAGCTCCCTGGCTGCCTTCAAGATCCCTGGTTGTCTTCAAGACTCCTGGCTGTCTTCAAGTCCCCTGGTTGTCTTCAAGACTCTTGACTGTCTTCAAGCTCCCTGGCTGCCTTCAAGATCCTTGGCTGTCTTCAAGACCCCTGGCTCTCTTCAAGATCCCTGGCTGTCTTCAAAACTCCTGGCTGTCTTCAAGACCCTGGCTGTCTTCAAGATCACTGGTTGTCTTCAAGACCCCTGGCTGTCTTCAAGATCACCGGTTGTCTTCAAGACCCTTGGCTGTTTTCAAGACCCCTGGCTGTCTTCAAGACCCCTGTCTTCAAGACCCGTTGCTGTTTTCAAAACCCCTGGTTGTCTTCAAGACCCTTGGCTGTCTTCAAGTTCTCTGGCTTTCTTCAAGACCCCTGGCTGTCTTCAAGATCCCTGGCTGTCTTCAAGACCCCTGGATGTATTCAAGACCCCTGGCTGCCTTCAAGACCCCTGGCTGTCTTCAAGACCCCTGGCTGCATTCAAGGCCCCTGTCTGTCTTGAAGACTCCTGGCTGTCTTCAAGACCCCGGGCTGTCTTCAAGATCCTTGGTTGTCTTCAAGATCCCTGGCTGTCTTCAAGACCCCTGGCAGTCCTCAAGACCCCTGGCTGCCTTCAAGATCCTTGGTTGTCTTCAAGACCCCTGGCTGTCCTCAAGACCCCTGGCTGCCTTCAAGATCCTTGGTTGTCTTCAAGACTCCTGGCTGTCTTCAAGACCTCTGGCTGTCTTCAAGATCCTTGGTTGTCTTCAAGACCCCTGACTGTCTTCAAGATCCCTGGCTGTCTTCAAGACCCTTGGTTGTCTTCAAGACTCCTGGCTGTCTTCAAGACCCCTGGCTGTCTTCAAGACCCCTGGCTGTCTTCATGATCCTTGGTTGCCTTCAAGACCCCTGGCTGTCTTCAAGACCCCTGGCTGTCTTCAAGATACTTGGTTGTCTTCAAGACTCCTGGCTGTCTTCAAGACCCCTGGCTGTCTTCAAGACCCCTGGCTGTCTTCATGATCCTTGGTTGCCTTCAAGACCCCTGGCTGTCTTCAAGACCCCTGGCTGTCTTCAAGATACTTGGTTGTCTTCAAGACTCCTGGCTGTCTTCAAGACCCTTGGCTGTCTTCAAGATCCTTGGTTGTATTCAAGACCCCTGGCTGTCTTCAAGACTCCTGGCTGTCATCAAGATCCCTGGCTGCCTTCAAGACCCCTGGCTGTCTTCAAGATCCCTGGCTGTCTTCAAGACTCCTGGCTGTCTTCAAGACCCTTGGCTGTCTTCAAGATCCCTGACTGTCTTCAAGATCCTTGGTTGTCTTCAAGACCCCTGGCTGTCTTCAAGGCCCCTGGCTGTTTTCAAGACCCCTGGCTGTCATCAAGATCCCTGGCTGTCTTCAAGACCCCTGGATGTCTTCAAGACTCCTGGCTGTCTTCAAGAACCCTGGATGTCTTCAAGATCCCTGGCTGTCTTTAAGACCCATCGCTGTCTCCAAGACCCCTGGCTGTCTTCAAGACCCCTGGCTGTCTTCAAGATCCTTGGCTGTCTTCAAGACCCCTGGCTGTCTTCAAGACCCCTGGTTGTCTTCAAGACCCCTGGCTGTCTTCAAGACCCTTGGCTGTCTTCAAGATCCTTGGCTGTCTTCAAGACCTCTGGCTGTCTTCAAGACCCCTGGCTGTCTTCAAGATCCTTGGTTGTCTTCAAGACCCCTGGTTGTCTTCAAGACCCCTTCCTGTCTTCAAGATCCCTGGCTGTCTTCAAGATCCTTGGTTGTCTTCAAGACCCCTGGTTGTCTTCAAGGCCCCTGGTTGTCTTCAAGACCGCTGTCTGTCTTCAAGATCCTTGGCTGTCTTCAAGATCCTTGGCTGTCTTCAAGACCCCTGGCTGTCTTCAAGACCTCTGGCTGTCTTCAAGACCCCTGGCTGTCTTCAAGATCCCTGGCTGTCTTCAAGACCCCTGGCTGTCTTCAAGGCCCCTGGCTGTCTTCAATATCCTTGGCTGTCTTCAAAATCCCTGGCTTTCTTCAAGACCCCTGGCTGTCTTCAAGATCCCTGGCTGTCTTCAAGATCTCCTAGCTTTCTTCAAGACCCCTGATTGTATTCAAGACCCCCGGCTGTCTTCAAGACTTCTTGCTGCGCTCAAGACCCCTGGCAATCTTCAAGACCCCCTAGCTGTCTTCAAGACCCCTGGCTGTCTTCAAGACCCCTGGCAATCTTCAAGACCCCTAGCTGTCTTCAAGACCCCCTAGCTGTCTTCAAGACAGCTAGGGGGTCTTCAAGACCCCTGGCTGTCTTCAAAACCCCTGGCTGTCTTCAAGACCCCTGGCTGTCTTCAAGAAGGCACTGGACAAACACCATAAGTCAGTACCTGACCAGCTGGGCTGTGGTTCATACGTCAGTTTACGTGTGGCCGGCAGTAACAGCCTGGTTGATCGGACCCCGATCCACCGCGAGGTCTGGTCATGGACCAGGCCGCGGGGGCGTTGACCACCGAAACCCTCTCCAGGTATACTACAGGTATGCGGCAGACTTCATCACTCGAATGCAGGGATTAACTAGACGCTTGTCAGTCGCTGGGTTTTCCGTAACCTCAGCCGCTGTGCGTCAGTCTCTGGGTTTTCCGTAACCTCAGCCGCTGTGCGTCAGTCGCTGGGTTTTCTGTAACCTCAGCCGCTGTGCGTCAGTCGCTGGGTTTTCCGTAACCTCAGCCGCTGTGCGTCAGTCGCTGGTTTTCCGTAACCTCAGCCGCTGTGCGTCAGTCGCTGGGTTTTCCGTAACCTCAGCCGCTGTGCGTCAGTCGCTGGGTTTTCCGTAACCTCAGCCGCTGTGCGTCAGTCGCTGGGTTTTTATTGTAATTAACATTTCCGTTGAATAATAAAATATCAATATTTTTAATAACTACAAGTACATGTACAAGGTATACAGATTATAGCTGACATCAATGACATACTACTATGTAGAAAGCCTCTTGTTATGCTGAGCATTTCCCGCAAATTAGGTCAGTTTATCTCAGGATGCGACCCTCACCAGTCCTCTAACACCCAGGTACCCATTTTATACTGATGGGTTAACAGGGACAGCAGGTGTCTTATGGAAACACGTCCCTAATGTTTTCCAGCAGTACTGGAGGAGAACCAAACCCTGGACCTCAGTGTGTGAGCTGAGTGCGCTAGCGATAGAGCTACGGGACTCAGAGAGTTACCAGTTGTCTCATGGACACTAACATCTAACATCATCAATAAAACTGGCAAATTATTACATAAACAGCTCAAGAATAATTCAGATCTTCAAATAAGAAACATGAACTTTGAAAGCAAACCGAAGACGCCTTCTGTTGTTACCTCAGAGTGACCATGTCTTAAAATATACGAAGACATTAAGTCTGAAGTCACTCAGAATTTATATCATCAAGTTATGATCGTTAAAGAGTGACAGCCGCTCAGATGAGACATTCAGAAATTATCGCATGTAAACAGTTCTACTTTGAGTGACACTAATTAATCACACGTCAGTCATACCCTCTTGGCCCTCAGCCGTCCCAAGTCTAAACACGGGTGAGCTTTTCTTTAGACAAGGCTGTCTTAATTACTAAGCATACTAGTTACTTGCCACTCGGATGTTTCTAATGACACCTGACGCTTAGTGCATTATCCAGGCCTTGAGAACCTAGTGTACTCAGTTTCTGGTAGACTGAAACATAGGCCACGTGAACGACACCACGGTTAATTCTAAATCCCATTAAACTAAACCAAATACAATTGCCTAATTTGGTACCTTCATGCTTTGAACAAGATGTGGATGGCAGTCTACACTGACCAAGACTGCAACTGACCAGCCAGGATGTTGGTTCTTAGGAGGCCAGTACGCACTTGGACGGGTTGGGACACACTACTACTGTGAATCCTTTGAAATTCCGAGGATCCACAGATCACTTAATAGAGCTTACAGCACTCTAACTTTGCGACATTTATTTAGGTAGTGGTGCAATATTACGACACGCCTCTCACATGTCGTGTCGCATATCTTACATGGTACTTAGTTGCTCGCTGACTGCATCTGCCTTTGTATCAAAATGTACCTGGACAGTTAGGCATGACTGCCAGGATGGGCAAAACAAAAAAAATGAATACTTACAGAGAGTTCTAGACATGTGAGAATGTCATCTCAGTGTGACATTCATGAATGGAGATCCTAGCCTGATGGGACAAGGAACTCATTCTTATATTAAGTCATCGATGACTCGAATACATCACGAGAACGTAATCTTAGCATTTGGTTACTCACTAAGGAAGGTTAGAATTGCCACGAAATAGGACAAGTGTTTCTTGACGCGGGTCTTAGCCATATGATGCCTGCAACTGGAGCTTTTGGTCATCTAACCGAAGCCTTCCACTGGCTTGCCGGTTCACCCCTTTAAAAAAATATATAATTATGATTATAACTAATAGATATAATCACTAAGGAGGATAAACTGCTACACAACCTCACCTCTTTCCCCCCCTTGTGGGGGTTCTTCCCCCCCAGCATATGTACACACTCTCATATAGGCTGCCTCCCAACCAGCAAACCAGGTGCTAAGGGTTTAACGATTAAGGGAGCCCCATCGTTAAATCAGTACCTTGCTTCAGCCAATCATATAGCTGGGTCGGACAATTGCTGACGTGATGTGGTGTCACACTCAGGTCTTGTCACTCTCAGACTTCTGCTGGTTGAGCACGGTTGTCAAGCTCTGGCTGTTGTTGTTGTTGCTTGGACTACTGCTGTGTTTATTTTGCTCCAAATCCCTTTACGACCCAGGATAACAGACCTTTCTTTCCTGGGTGCGTGATATGGAAAGCCTGTCCGAGAGTTGAAGCTGGACTTAGAGCAGGAGCTGGAGCTAAGAGCTGGAGCTGGAGCAGGAGCTAGTCTTTGTATCGTTTAGATAGCGCTGTTATCACGCCTCTCACATGTCGTGTCGTCAGCTTTGCTATTGCTTCCGATTATTGCGTGTCAACGTCGCACTCGCTTCGCTATTTCGTCAGTCTTGCCATTGTGTGTGAGCATTCTGCAGTCGTACTGTGCACAGCTGCTCGAGTATGTATTGCAAACAGTTTGTTACGTTGGGGTTAATGCCACTTATACGAGTCAGGCGATTGGCGTCTGAATATACTCTATTAAACCTGCCCAATTTTTTTCTACAGTGTTGCTGGCGAATTGCTCGTTCTATTGGTGTTGAATATCAAAACACTCTTACTGCTGCTCAGCTTTTTGATAGTATTCGTACAAAATTGAAAGCTGAGGCAACTATGGCACACCAGATTGACGCTTGTCCCTCTACAGGAGCAGTTAGTCGCAGATCTCTGCTTATGTTCCTGCAGAATGGGAGAGACACACCACCAGAATTCTCCGATCGACAGTCTCGTGTCCAGCAGGTGTATCAGGTTTGTCTAAGAATAAAGGGAGAGACACAATATTAGAATTAGAATTCTCTGCAGCAGCAGGTGCATCAGGTTTGTCTAAAGGCTAGTCTGCTTTATTGACGCTTGAGTTAGCCAAACTCAATCTTGAATAAACCAGGAAGCAGCGAGCATATGCTAGGAAGGACTTTGATAGAGAGAAGGAGAGGAGGCAGTTTAAACAGAGTGTATATGAATCTAGTTTGCAAAAGGCAGTACAGCTATTTCCTCGTTTTGTTTAAGCCGAGCCTGAACAGTTTCTCGAGGCATTTGAGAACCAGGCTCGAGCTTTAAGGTGGTCTGAAGTGCACTGGGCAGCATTGGTGCATACAGCTTTGTTTGGCAAGGCACAGGAATTTACATCTGTGTTAGACAATGATAATTTTGGCAGCTATCGGGTGGTGAAAACCATGGTTCTTGGGGTTTGTCAGTGTATTCCTGCCAAGTACAGGAAGGAATTTAAACTAGGCAAACGACAGCTGGGTCAGTCATACGTCGACTTTGTAAGGCAGCAGTCGAAAGCCTTTACCAAATGGTACAAGGCAAGTGGTGTCGCTAACTTCGGAGAACTTGTACAGTTAATCATGGTGGATAGCCTGCTGGAGTCTGTTGGACCAGAGGTTCGAGTCATCCTTCAAGATCATTCGTTGGCTCCTGCATTGGAAGCAGGCAGGTTGGCTGATACTTTCGAAACTAACCGCTCCTTGTCCGAGCGGTCTTATCTTTCTTCTCAACAACCTGGCATGAGCAGAGATTGTCAAAGAAGAGTTCCTGAGTGGAGGACGAAGTGCCAGAATGAAGGTGAACGACGATGTCAACTCAGTCACCTGGTGAGCCATGCTACTCAGTTCATGGTCAACCGGGTGAGCGACATCAAACCACTCAATATAGTGAACCACAACGTCAGTATCTAGAGTGGCAAAAGCCACTACATCAGCAGGGAACCATTGTCAAACCTGAGGTAGTATGCTTTAGTCATAAACCTGCACACATTAAGCCCAACTGCCCAATTAGGCCCCAACTAGTAGGAAGAATTACCAATCTTCCTAGGGAAATAGATCAAAGAGAAATAGGATTGGCCCCATATTATAGTACTTGTCAAATCTCCCTTCAGGAAAAGTCAAAGAAAATGGAAGTACAAACATTTAGAGATACTGGGGCATATTGTTCCTTAATACGAGAAGCAATACTTCCCCTCTCTGAACTAACAAAATTACACTCATCGGTTATTTTAGAAGCATTTGGAGGAGCAATATTTTCTTACCCTTTACATAAAATATATGTCCAGAGTAAATATTACATTTGACTGTACGTGTTTGACAGATTTCCTATGAAAGATGCCGTGTTATTACTGGGTAATAACATTAGTTCTACTGAATGTCCAGAACCAATAATGATTAATTCTTCTCCGGTGTTGGCCATAACTCGGGCAAAATCCCAAGGGACATCTGATAAGAATGCTTACCTATCCTTGGACGACTCTGATCTCGGAATAGCCAGTTTATATTACGAGGAAAACTGACCGGAGCCTCGTAAATTTAATGAACAGACCCAGATCAAGCCTTCTTATTCCAGTGTTCCAGGACTGTCAGATATCTCTGTTTCCATGCCTGAGGGACTGTCCTTCCAGGAAGAACAGCGAAAAAACCCTTCCTTGAATTTTGCTTTTCAGGCAGCCATGGGTGAATCCTCCTCAGATCACCCAGTCAAATATGAAATTTGAAAACGACTTTTTAATCTGTACTGAGACTGGTAAGAAGGTAAAGGGAAGGCAAAAGACAGATAGTCTGGTAGTTCCTAAAAAGTTTAGATCACAAATACTAGATATAGCTCATAACTCTTCGTTAGGAGGCCACTTAGGAATTACAAAAACCATGTATAGAATATTAAAAGAATTTTTCTGGTCAAAGTTAAGTCAAGATGTGAAGAATCATATCCACTGTTGCCGAGAATGTCAGCAAGTAGGGAAACCTGGACATTCCATTAAACCTGCACCTCTCCAGCCGATGGAGAACCTTTTGCAGAGTTAATCATAGATTGTGTAGGTCCACTACCTAAGTATAAGTCTGGAAACCAGTATTTATTTACTATTATGGATAAAGTAACTAGATATCCAGAGGCTATCCGAATGCGCAGTATCAACACTTAAGCAATTCTTAAGGCCTTAACTAGGTTTATTTCCTGCTTTGGCATTCTTAAGTCTATTCAGAGTGACCAAGGCACTAATTTTACTGCCAAAACATTTAGGAAGCATTAACTAGGCTATGAATAATCCACAACTTATCCACTGCCTATCATCCTCAGTCCCAAGGCGCCTTGGAAAGATTCCATCAAACGTTAAAAACCATGATGAGAACTTTTTGCGTGCATTTTCCTACAGATTGGGATGAATCACTATCTCTGGTGCTGTTAGAAATGAGAGAAACTGTACAGTGGTCCCTCGTTGTTCGTAATTAATCCGTTCCTGGAGCCGTTACTATAAACGAAATTTACGATTTACGAATCAATTTTCCCCATAAGAAATAATGTAAATACAATTAATCCGTTCCTGACACCCAGAAGTATTAAAACAAAAAATATTTTAACATGAAATATACATGTAGTACATAAACAATACAATGGGAAATGATGAATGAAACATTAACAGCATAACACTTACCTTTATTGGAGATTCTACTTAGTGTATGGGAGACTGGAGGAGGAGAGAGAGTGGATTGTTTATAGTTTGGAAGGGAAATCCCCTTCCATCAACACCTCAGGTACCATTTGCTTTTCTGGGGTTGCTTCTCTTCTCTGTTTCTTAATGCCACTAGGACCACCTTGAGAGTCACTGGAGTCCTGTCTCACAAAATAACTGTGGAGAGAGCTCTGTTTCTGGCGTCTCTTTAACACTTCCCTAAAATGGCCCAAGACTTTGTCACTGTACATGTTGCCAACCTGGCTTGCAACAACCTTGTTAGGGTGATGTTCCTCCATAAAGCTTTCCATCTTACCCCACATAGTAAAAATCTCTTTAATTTCTGAAGAAGGCACCTTCTTCCATCTCTCTTCCTCCTCCTCTGCAGCAAGATTCTGAGCTGCGATGTGTTGCTCTTCCTGCTGAAGCTCTTGCAGCTCCTCAGTGGTGAGCTCCTCATTGTGGTCTTCCACCAATTCTTGCACATCCTCCAAACTCACATCCAACCCCATGGAACTCCCCAGTGCCACAATTGATTTTACAACAGACATAGGCTCATTAGGGTCAGTCCCAAATTCTTAAAAATCCCTCTTGTCGACACAATCTGGCCACAATATTCTCCAGGCAGAGTTCAAAGTCCTGGTAGTCACTCCCTCCCAAGCCATACCTATAAGGGTTATGCAGTGGAGGATGCTGAAGTGTTCTCTCCAAAATTCCCTTAGGGTCAAGTGAGTGTCTGTGGTCACAGTCAAGCACCTGTGAAACATTGCTTTTGTGTAGAGTTTTTTAAAGTTTGCAATAACCTGCTGGTCCATGGGTTGGAGGAGAGGAGTGGTATTCGGGGGCAAGAACTTTACTGTGATGAACCCAAACTCCTCGAAAATTAGGTCATCCAAGTTTGGAGGATGAGCAGGTGCATTGTCCATTACTAGCACGCACTTGAGATCCAATTTCTTTTCCAGGAGATACTCCTTCACACTAGGGCCAAACACTTCATTGAACCACTCGACGAAAATTTCCCTCGTGACCCATGCCTTAATATTAGATTTCCAAAACACACACAATTTACTCTTCATAACATTGTTTTTCCTGAACACACTGGGATTTTCAGAATGGTACACTAGTAATGGCTCCACTTTGAAATCCCCACTAGCATTAGCACAGAACATTAGCGTCAGCCTGTCTTTCATAGGCTTGTGTCCTGGCATTGCCTTTTCCTCTTGTGTAATGAAGGTCCTCTTTGGCATTTTCTTCCAAAAGAGGCCTGTTTCGTCACAATTGAACACTTGTTCAGGTTTCAATCCTTCACTGTTTATGTACTCCTGGAATTCATGCACATATTTTTCAGCCCCCTTGTGGTCCGAACTGGCAGCCTCACCATGCCTTACCACACTGTGTATGCCAGTACGGTTCTTAAATCTCTCAAACCAGCCTTGGCTGGCCTTAAATTCACTCACTTCACCACTATTTGCAGGCAATTTCTTTACCAAATCTTCATGCAACTGCCTAGCCTTTTCACAAATAAACGAAGTCATAAGAGTATCTCATGCTAATTGTTTCTCATTTATCCACACCAATAATAACTTCTCAACTTCTTTCAGTACTGGTGATCTCATTTTTGTCAGCATAGTTACTCCCTTTGCAACAACAGCATCCTTTATTTCATTTTTCTTGGCCACTATGGAACATAAGGTTGTGTAGGGTTTCTTATACATCCTGGACAGTTCGGCCACACTTGTACCACTTTCATATTGTTCAATGATGGTTTACTTAAATTCAGTCGTATTTCTCACCTTCTTTACCACAGGCTTGGCACTAGGAGCTTTCTTTGGAGCCATGGTAGCTTATTTA
Source organism: Cherax quadricarinatus (assembly GCF_026875155.1). NCBI lineage: Eukaryota > Metazoa > Arthropoda > Malacostraca > Decapoda > Parastacidae > Cherax > Cherax quadricarinatus. The sequence continues at coordinate 40,532,610 of NC_069433.1, read as the reverse complement.
GTGCTTGCAAGCACTAAAATAAATGGAATATTATGAAATACTTCGCTGGAGCACGTGAGGGGACCTTTGCTCACTTGTAAACAATGCCAGACTGGCTGCCGCCCTGGCTCACGCCGTGGGTGTGCGTCCCGGACGAACTATGACTCGCGAGTCAACCTATGAAAAGCGAGTCCATGTTTATACGAAAATACCCCTATGATTGGCGAATTTTACGATTGCCGGGAACTACGAAAAGCGGGGGACCACTGTACAGGAGTCTACAGGGTACAGTCCGTTTGAGCTGATCTTTGGGCACAACGTACGAGGTCCTCTCTGGGTGCTCAGGGATGGATGGGAGAAGACGCCTGCATAACACCCTACAACCCTTCTTTAAGGTTGCAGGTGGATCGTGAGTTCGCTACAGCTTACTAAAAATCAGCTCAAAATACTAGGAAACAGAGTTATGACAGAAATTCAAAGTTTCGCTTCTTCAGTCCAGGAGACACGGTATTGGTACAGGAACTTATACCTGGCCACACCCTAAAAGCTAAATTTAAGGGACCCATGCAAATTGTAAATGAATTATCTGATGTAAATTATGTAGTAGTTCCCCTTGACAAGACCTCAAAGAGTAAAATATACCACATTATTCAAATTAATGCACTTAATCCTCCAGATAAAGTCCCAGTAATGACTCTGTCTTCTGCCCCTGTAGATGACCGTGACTCCTTGCACTCTATTCCTGACATTCAAGTAAAGCTTCCAAATTCTGTCCTCCTCAAGGACCCTAGCCCTTTAATGGTGGAGACGTCTAAGAATCAAGTAACACGTTCAACTGCGCTCCTACAATCTTACCTTGATATCTTTTCGGATGTGCCAAAAAAATGTACGTTAGGTTATCATAACGTAGATGTTGGAAACTCTAAACCTATTAAACTCTCTCCCTACAGAGCTAACTCTGAAAAACAGACGGTACTTCAGCAGGAGGTAGAATTTCTGTTAGAGCATGGGTTAGTGGAGGAGTCGTCTAGTCAATGGGCTTCACCGTGCATCCTTGTTAAGAAAGTTGATGGAGGTTATCGAATGTGTACAGACTACCGTAAGATGAATAAGGTCACTATTTCAGATGCTTACCTTCTGCCTCGTCTGGATGACGTAATCGACTTCATGGGTAAGGTTACTGTTTTGTCTGAACTAGACCTACTTATAGGTTACTATCAGGTACCTTAGCAGATAAGGTGAAGGATATCTCTGCCTTCGTAATTCCAGGAGGTCATTATCAATATACAGTAAACCCTTTCTGAATGAAAAACTCCCCGGTACCATTCCAGAAACTGATCCATCAGGCTATTAAAGTTCTTGAAGGCACGACCCCTTACTTAGATGATGATGTGTCGGACACTTGGGACCAACATATGTTTAGGCTTAATGCTCTCTTTGAAAAGTTCCAGAGTTTCCAATTTACTGTTAATTCGTCCAAGTCATCCTTTGGCCAGTCTACTGTTAATTTTTTTGGGGCCATGAAGCAGGTAGTGGCAAAGTGGCCCCAGAATTTGCAAAAATTCTTGCCATTAAAAATTATGCAGTACTTCATGATAGGAAATCCCTCCAACGTTTCCTAGACATGGTAGAAAATTCTGTAAGAATTTTGCAGATGTTGTAGCCCCTCTAACCTCATTTACCAATCATAAACCCCTTTTCAAGTGGACCCCAGAATTTCAAGACGCTTTTACAAAAACCAAACACATCCTTTGCCCTGTACCCATGAGTTCTATCTAATGAACTGGATGGTTGAGAGGAAAGGTGGTCCAATTATTGTAAAGTGCCATAGCAGCACTCTACCCATGGAGGTGGAAGCCTGGTCCTGGCCATTAGAACCCTTTTGGGGTGGGGTGTAGCATGCAAAGAATACGTTACACTTATTCGGCGTATGTACACACTCCCATTTGTAGATGAATGGTTCAGAGAACCGACATGTTGATAAATTAGACACATGTGCAACTCTTGGGTATCTTTATTGAGGAAACGTTTCGCCACACAGTGGCTTCATCAGTCCATACATAGGAGAAACTTGAAGAACAGGAGGAGAATGAGGTAATCAGTCCCTCAACCTTGAGTCGATAACAAATCTTTCTCACCTGGGTGCATAATAAATAATAACAATTGTAACTTTTTAAAGGGGTGGGCCGTGAAGCCTTGTAAACCGTGTGGTGTACGTCTTTATGTACGTCTGCTTTGAGTTTACTTCGACCCTTAATTTAGGGATTAAAGTGTTGTTCAGTGGTAGTGAACGAGCGACATGTAGCATTAGTTTACCTGTTAACATCTGTTGTTCTACCTCAGCTGTAGTCGAAGCTCAACCTGTCTAATGTAAAATACCGCCCATCAGACTCACACCATCTGGTATTATTTAAGGTATATTAATACACTCTAGACTGCACACTCACAAGACACAACTATCACCAAGTACATATTTACTGTTAAGGAAACAGGTGGACCAGGTATAAGGACACTTGACCAAATGTCTCACCCACAACAATCGATTAACATCCAGTTACCAACATCCACCGAGAGACATTTCCTGCGAGATACTAATAAAGGTTGGGCGGGGGGGGTAGCAGGTGTAACGAGACTAACAGTTTAGTTACGTCTTCTGTATGACGAGTGGTGGGAAGTGTAAGGAAACATGTCCAGGTTTCCTCTCATCTGATGATTATTAAGGTATATAGACAGACTGGTTATAAATGACCATAATTTTTAAAGGGGTGGACCGGTAAGCCAGCGGAAGGCCTCGGTCAGATGACCAAAAGCTCCAAAGGCGGGTCATCATCTGACTAAGACCCGCGTCAGGAAACATTTGTCCTGTTTCCTGACGAACCTTACCTAACCTAACCTCTCACCTGATCACTGAACCTAGATCTCTCGCTTGAGACAAAAGATCTCGTTATTAATGAACAAAGCCAACAATTTGACGCTTGTGATCTCTGTATTCATTATATTGAGTATAGGAAAGGATTAAACCCGTAAGGGCCATACAACGCCTTTGGAGTAGGAGGTAAGCTGATTTGATCCGAGGAAAGGGAAGGTGGCTCCATTTTCGAATTATAATTTCTTTTAAGAATAACCGTTTAGTCTGTCATAAAACGGAGGATCGAGCCTCCACCACACCATGCATTGACCTTCACGGATTTATAGTTACAAATAATTATATAATAATAGTACTCTTAATGGACGGGTTTGTGTATTTGACTTCCTTCAGGTTGTGCCTTTGATGTCATTCTCAGCATGTAAACACCACTTGTGTCACCATTATGGTTATGTACGAGACTTCCTGCATCTGTGACCCCTCTCCATGAAGCAATAAATAGGTGCCTAGGTATTTAGTTGTTTGTTATGGGTGGCAGCCCAGGCAATGAAAGTCTTATGGGCAAGTATGTTACCCCCCTGTTCACCTAGCAGTAAATAGGTACCTGGGGGTTAGTCAACTGGCGTTGGTAGCAGCCTTGGTAGGGTGAGACGTAGACATATACCTGGAGTGTACCTGGAGGATGGTACCGGAGGTCAACGCCACCGCGGCCCGGTCCATGACCAGACCTCGCGGTGGGTTAGGACCTGATCAACCAGGCTGTTACTGCTGGCAGCATGCAAACCAACGTAATGATTTTAGGTAATGACTTCAGGAGTCTTTTCAGAGGTAGTTCCAGGGATCAACGCCCCCGTGGCCCGGTCCATGACCAGACCTCGCACATGGTGCCCCTCTTCCTGTTACAGTGTTACTGTTATCATAACACTCCAAGATCACTTCTAAAACTTCATTATCAAAAATAATCTGATTAAGTCAGAATTTAAACTAAAATATAAACCATAAATGCTGAGAATTATATTACCTAGGCATATTACAAGTATTTTTATAGTATCTATAAGTGAGAGAGAGAAACCACCCATTAAGTCAATGTGCTTTAATTGGTTTTAACTTATTTCACTTGGTTTTAATTGGTTTCTCAAGAATTTGTAACTCAGAAATGACCAGAGACTTTCAATACAGATTTTACCATTAAGAGTCCTGGTAAAATGTTTGAAGTTCTCCAACAATATGACAAGTTCTCAAGTGCTATTTTAAGTTCTGATGCGCTCTTACAAGTTTATATTTACTGTTTCAGGTTCTCAGGTAATGTTTGAAGAGTTAAGTTACTATACTGTATTAGTTTACACAACCATACAGATGAATAAGACAGATGTGTAATATATGTGTATCGTTAATGTGGAGATATTTGAGCAACCAGTGATTTATTAGCCTGATGTAGAGAATACCTGAGACAGTGGAAGACATGACGTGGTAGCTGGAGATGACCAGTACCTCAGCCTTGATGAATCTGATGGCGACAGTGGAAGACATGACGTGGTAGCTGGAGATGACCAGTACCTCAGCCTTGATGAATCTGATGGTGACAGTGGAAGACATGACGTGGTAGCTGGAGATGACCAGTCCCTCAGCCTTGATGAATCTGATGGTGGCAGTGGAAGACATGACGTGGTAGCTGGAGATGATCTGTCCCTCAGCCTTGATGAATCTGATGGTGACAGTGGGAGACATGACGTGGTAGCTGGAGATGATCAGTCCCTCAGCCTTGATGAATCTGATGGTGACAGTGGGAGACATGACGTGGTAGCTGGAGACGATCAGTCCCTCAGCCTTGATGATAATTATTCACCTTCTGGGCGGCTACAAGTTTAATGTGCTTGTTTGTGCTATGTTACGTGTCTCTTTCAATTTATTAAATTAGATCTGAGACGTGCACATCGTAATTAACAGTTTTCTACAAATGCCTCTCTTGATTCCTTTCACATTTTCAACGCTGCGTTTAACTGACGTTTCCACTGATACATCGACGTGCATTGAGGTACAAGGGACTGGCTACGGTTATGGGATACAGGTATACCTTGCTCTCGAAAACCACGTAAGGAAGCTTTATACCTCAGAATACCTTCCTTGAATCAAGCAGCGACCGCAACGCATCTTGTAATGAGATTCGGTTTGATGCTTGCTCAATATATTTTAAATATGTTTGTGTGATTGATAACATCTGCTCATATGGAATTCCTAACACAGAATGTAGAGAAAGAAACTCTCAAAACTTGTCATTTCGTTCATTCGGATAACACTGCAACTGGTGTTATTACTGCAGTTTATAGATAATCCATATTTACTGCCATATAGTTGAACTTTTATCTATTCTTTCTATTTTTTAATAATATGCTGTAAAAGCATTTAATAATGAAAGTTATTTATGTTCATCTTGGTTAGCAATTGCACAATGGCGTAAAAGCACTGCTAGCAGAGAATAGTTGTAATGAACATTAAAATGGTATAAAATACCGACAGGTTGTTAGGTAAGACACATATGCAGCAGTTAGGTATCTTTATTTCGAAACGTAGGCTTCTTCAGTCGAGTACAGAAAAGTTGATAGAAGCAGAAGAGACTTGAAGGCGATGTATCAACTTTTCTGTACTCGACTGAAGAAGCCTACTGTGTAGGCGAAACGTTTCGAAATAAAGATACCTAACTGCTGCATATGTGTCTTACCTAACAAATAGTTTTAAAGCAATGTTTAAGCTAATGCTGTGCTTTATCAGGTATACAGGAATGAGCAAATTAGCTGCATGTCAAGGCAAGTTAGTACCATGAGGTCAGGCGTGGAGAAAGACATTATATATGAAGTGATGAAAGTGGGAGAACAAGTATACGTGAAGGTGAGGCTAGATATTAGTGAGGATTGGGGTGGGTAAGATGCTGTGTTTATGTTACTCACATGAATCACGAAGAATGTAAACAATAAGTCCTGCCAATATATACATTCCAGTGATTTCTTCAAAGGCGTTGATGATGTCGATCAATGCTGCTGGCAAACTCCTGCTTCTGATTCTGTCGTTCTGATAGTGTAACAACTGCTGTCTATCCCTGTCAGTGTTGTCAGAGTGCAGGTTGCATGGGTGTCTAAAAGTATGAGAGGT
>NC_069433.1:40378159-40526118 GCF_026875155.1 Cherax quadricarinatus | reverse complement strand
TTTAAATCTCTGCACAAAATTCAATTTAAACCAGCAAATAATAGAGCCTACTAGACTGGAGAATACACTAGACCTCATCTTCACTAACAATGATGATCTGATAAGAAATGTCACCATATCAAAAACAATATATTCAGATCACAACATAATTGAGGTTCAGACATGTATGCGTGGAGCCCCAGACCGACAAAATGAGACTAGTCACGAGGGAGCATTCACCAAATTCAACTTCAATAACAAAAACATAAAGTGGGACCAAGTAAACCAAGTCCTAACCGATATAAGCTGGGAAGATATACTAAGCAATACAGACCCAAACTTATGCCTAGAACAGATTAACTCGGTGGCACTCGATGTATGCACAAGGCTTATTCCTCTAAGAAAAAGGAGGAGTAGATGTAAAATAGAAAGAGACAGGCGCTCCCTTTACAGGCGACGGAAAAGAATAACAGAGAGGCTAAAAGAGGTCAATATATCTGAAATGCGCAGGGAGACACTGGTCAGAGAAATAGCAAGCATCGAACTTAAGCTAAAAGAATCCTTTAGGAGTCAGGAATCGCGGGAAGAACTAAAAGCCATAAATGAAATCGAAAGAAACCCAAAGTATTTCTTCTCCTATGCCTGGCCCCAGGGCCAGACTCATGGAACTCTGTGTTCATCAAGAACTGCAAGAAGCCCCTATCACGAGCCTTTTCCATCCTATGGAGAGGGAGCATGGACACGGGGGTCGTCCCTCAGTTACTAAAAACAACAGACATAGCCCCACTCCACAAAGGGGGCAGTAAAGCAACAGCAAAGAACTACAGACCAATAGCACTAACATCCCATATCATAAAAATCTTTGAAAGGGTCCTAAGAAGCAAGATCACCACCCATCTAGAAACCCATCAGTTACACAACCCAGGGCAACATGGGTTTAGAACAGGTCGCTCCTGTCTGTCTCAACTACTGGATAACTACGACAAGGTCCTAAATGCACTAGAAGACAAAAAGAATGCAGATGTAATATATACAGACTGCAAAAGCCTTCGACAAGTGTGACCATGGCGTAATAGCGCACAAAATGCGCGCTAAAGGAATAACAGGAAAAGTCGGTCGATGGATCTATAATTTCCTCACTAACAGAACACAGAGAGTAGTCGTCAACAGAGTAAAGTCCGAGGCAGCTACGGTGAAAAGCTCTGTTCCACAAGGCACAGTACTAGCTCCCATCTTGTTCCTCATCCTCATATCCGACATAGACAAGGATGTCAGCCACAGCACCGTGTCTTCCTTTGCAGATGACACCCGAATCTGCATGACAGTGTCTTCCATTGCAGACACTGCAAGGCTCCAGGCGGACATAAACCAAATCTTTCAGTGAGCTGCAGAAAACAATATGAAGTTCAACGATGAGAAATTTCAATTACTCAGATATGGTAAACATGAGGAAATTAAATCTTCATCAGATTACAAAACAAATTCTGGCCACAAAATAGAGCGAAACACCAACGTCAAAGACCTGGGAGTGATTATGTCGGAGGATCTCACCTTCAAGGACCATAACATTGTATCAATCGCATCTGCTAGAAAAATGACAGGATGGATAATGAGAACCTTCAAAACTAGGGAGGCCAAGCCCATGATGACACTCTTCAGGTCACTTGTTCTATCTAGGCTGGAATATTGCTGCACTCTAACAGCCCCTTTCAAGGCAGGTGAAATTGCCGACCTAGAAAATGTACAGAGAACTTTCACGGCGCGCATAACGGAGATAAAACACCTCAATTACTGGGAGCGTTTTGAGGTTTCTAAACCTGTATTCCCTGGAACGCAGGAGGAGAGATACATGATTATAAACACCTGGAAAATCCTAGAGGGACTAGTCCGAACTTGCACACGAAAATAAACTCACTACGAAACAAAAGACTTGGCAGACATGCACCATCCCCCCAATGAAAAGCGGGGGTGTCACTAGCACTTTAAGAGACCATACAATAAGTGTCAGGGGCCCGAGACGTTCAACTGCCTCCCAGCACACATAAGGGGGATTACCAACAGACCCCTGGCAGTCTTCAAGCTGGCACTGGACAAGCACCTAAAGTCAGTTCCTGATCAGCCGGGCTGTGGCTCGTACGTTGGTTTGCGTGCAGCCAGCAGCAACAGCCTGGTTGATCAGGCGCTGATCCACCAGGAGGCCTGGTCACAGACCGGGCCGCGGGGGCGTTGACCCCCGAAACTCTCTCCAGGTAAACTCCAGGCATACTTTCAGTTTCCTTTCCAACACTGTGGTTTGGGGGGCCTGTGAGGGTGGGAGACCTGGTAGCATACTGTGGGATTCTATAGCTGGGTGTTGGGTGGAAGCTGTGAGTGTGGATTGTAGTTTGTGTTATGATGGTGTTCTGAGGATAGTTCTGTGTGTGCTTGCCCTTGCTGCTCTGTTCTGCTCTGATTGACCTCTGCTGGTTCCATCCTTGTCTCCTTTCCTAACTCCTTTCGTTTTTTTGTCCTCTCCGTAAGCTGCTGTCACTCTGTGTTCTGTCTCTGTCTAGGAACACCTTCTTGTACTCTTTCGAGTATTTCAACCGTGGTTTCTCTTGGAGGATCCTGTTCCGCACTGTTTCTGTCCTGAGAATCAGCTTGATCGGTCGTTTTCTCCCCTTCAAGTACACCCCTATTCTCTGAAAATTTACAATCTCGTCCATGTCTTCTTCACCTATTTCCGTGATGATGTTCTCAATCTCCTTTCTTTCTGCCTGCCGTCTTTCAGTGTGTGTGTCCTTTCCTCTCTCTCCTGAAGCCCATGGATAAACACTGATTTTGCCCATTCCTCCTCCCATTGCCTCTCCTTCTGTGACTCTGGTTCTTGTCTGTACATGGTCATTTTCTCCCTTTTTTTCCAGTGGCTATTGGTAGCATGGTTGTGCCTCTGCATTTGACCTATCACCCTCTCCACCTGCACCCAGCTACTCTCCCCTTTCACTCCTTGGCCCCTCTTGGCAGGTTGATATGATCTTAGCATAATTCATATCTCCTTTCTTCCTGTTCGTCCTCTCAGCTTCATATGCTGTGACTTCTCTAGTCAATGCCCTTGTAACTTGCTTCAGCCTGTTTACCTCATCTTCTAGGACCCTTATCCTGGCTACAGCAGTTTCGACTTGTGCCTCCCAGTTCTTCTCCTTCTCCAACCTCTTTTCTAATTTCACAGAAAGCTCTGTCTCCATTTTTTCAGAAAGCTCTCCTAATTTTCTCTCCCACTCTTGTTCCATCCTTTTCCACTGCTCCTCCATCCACTCCTCCTACCAGCACCATTCTCATCTGATCCCTGGTTCCTGCCACTACCCAACATTTTTTCTTTTTTTTCTTTTTTTTTTCTCCTTCTTTTTTCCCTTTTCCCTTTCTTTTTTTTCCCTTTTTTTGAAAGAGTAAAGAGGGAGAGAGAGAGAGAGAGAAAGAAAGAGAAGGGAAAAGTAGGAGGAGAGAGAGAGGGGGAGAGTGAGAAGGGAAAAGGGAGAGAGAGAGAGAGAGAGAGAGAGAGAGAGGCAAAGAGAGGGGAGGGGAGAGGGAGACAGGGGAGAAGGGGGGGGAGAGGGGGGAGATGGAAGAGAGAAGGGGAAGGAAAAGGATAGGGGGAGAGACAGGGAGAGAGATTGGAAATGGGAGAGGGGAGAGATAATGGGGAGGGGGAGAGATGTTAGAAGGTAGAATGTTAGAGGGGAGAGATGGGAGAGGGGAGAGAGAAGAAAAGATAAAAAGAGAGATAGGTAGAGATAGGTAGAGAGAGAAAACAGGTAGTGAGATAGGTAGAGAGAGATAGGGAAAGAAACTTAGGTAGTGAGAGAGATAGGTAGAGAGAAAGAGAGATAGGTAGATAGGTAGAGGTAGAGAGAAAGATAGGTATTGAGAGAGAGAGAGATAGGTAGAGATAGGTAAAGAGAGGTAGAGAGATAGGTATTGAGAGAGAGAGAGAGAGAAAGAGAGGGGGGATAGTGGATAGTGGAATGTTAGAGGGAGGGATTTCAGGTCAGTTAACAGGAAGGTGTGAAATCCTGTGTATGTGTGTGTGTGCAGGGCCAGATTAAGAAGTCTCTGGGCCCTAGGCTATTCAGATTGGCGGGGCCCCTTTGAGTTACGGGTAAGCGAAGCGACCCCTTCCAGCTTGGGGGGGGGGGGGGGGTCGGTGTGAGCCTGTTTAAGGTCTAATTAAATACATTCTGGCTATTTAGATTAAATTTAATAGGGAAAGTACATCAAGACAACCAAAACCATTTACCAACAGCCATTATAACTATCTTGTTAAATCATGCATTTTAAAGAGAATAAACTCAAGACAGCATAGTATTACTAGATTAGGCTATTAAAGTAGTGACATCATGTACCTATTATATTCAGCATAACCACTACAGTACTATTATTCCCTTTATAAATCACTGACCATTATTGTTATCATTGCATCATGCATAAGACTATCAAATCATATAAACTCAAGAAAGTAAAGAATTGTTTATATTCACAGGAACTTCTTAAATAAACTTTTTTCTGGATTTCATATTGGCAAAATCATCAATTATATTCTGAAAATCAATATTTCTTGTTAGATCAGACTCAATGGTCAACAAAGCTAGGTTACACAATTTGTCTTGGCTCATTGTTGAACGGAGCTGGTTTTTCACTCTTTTCAAAACAGAAAATGAACGTTCTCCTTCACAGTTAGTAGCTGGAAGTGTTAGGTAAAGGCGATACACTATGTCAACATTAGGGAAGGTTTCTGAGATACCTGCATTTCTTAAATGTTTCAAAGCAGCTGAGGGCGCACATTTTTCAGGTGGAGCTTTAATCTGATTCATATACCCAGAAAAATGAACTATTTCTTCAACAAATGTGTCCTGAACATCTGCTGAAAGGTGTTGTTGCAACTTTAATGCAGCTTCTCTCAATTCTGCATCTGGCATAGCAGTAATTTTGAACAAAAATCCAAACTTGTCATTGAGATTCTGGTAGATTTCTTTTCTTTTCACCAATTCTGTAATCAGTGAATCCAGAATGACGAAGTATGTAGCTGTCTTACATTTCTTCAGTTAATTTGTCACAGTACAAGTCTAGATAACGTGTAATTACTACAGAAAATTGGAGAGGAATCTCCCATACTCACCCATTAGCGGGAAAACACAGCTGTTCTGATGTAAACAAAGGCGTGTTGAGTGTTGCCATCTATGGTTAGGTTTATTTATTTTTATTTTATTTTATTTCATTTATTTTTGTTTTGATTAATTTTTAAAAATCAATTTTACTCTCCAAACACTTGAACTTTTTAGGTAGGGACCCCTTTGCACTTGCACCATGTGCGCAGTCTTGGATGAGCCCCTGAACCCCTTGGACCGCGGGGCCCCCAAATGCGCGGGGCCCTAGGCAAATGCCTAGTTTGCCTATGCGGTAATCCGGCCCTGTGTGTGTGCATGTGTACTACAGCTTTTACAAGTGCCTGATCGCTTGTTCCAGTGTGTGTGTGTGTGTGTGTGTGTGTGTGTGTGTGTGTGTGTGTGTGTGTGTGTGTCTGTGTGTGTGTGTGTGTGTGTCTGTGTGTCTGTGTGTGTGTGTGTGTGTCTGTGTGTGTGTGTGTGTGTGTGTGTGTGTGTGTATGTGCCCCCACTTCTAAGTATTCATACTGCTAATAAATACCAGTAGTAATACCAATAATTCTAAAACTACCAATAGTAATTCTAACACTCATCAATTCTCCTTATAAAACGCAGAAAGTAACTATGTTGTAAAACTTAGCTTGTCTCAGTTTCTAGGAGTGTCTGATGTTACTCTTCGCTAGTCTGCTGTCCTCCTCACACTCTCCTCAACACTATCTTCACTTTATCTATGCTATTTCTACTCTAATTCTGGTAATAGCTTGCAGCAGTGAGTGACCAGTATCTAACAGTGATGCAGGACCAGAATCCAGAAACGTCTACAATAAAGTCATCTTCTGTATATAGTTCTACTGTCTTCAAGTTATGTCCTGGAATTTGTATTGATAAAGCCACTGAATGGCGAAACGTCTACAATAAAGATACCCAGATGTTGCACATGTGTCTTAATTTCATCTTGTCGGTATTATATACCACTCTTGCACAGGACTAGTCTTGTTGCAAACCTTTGCACTTTCTCTAGTTTCCTTACATGCTTGGCTAGGTGAGGGTTACAAACTGGCGCTGCATACTCCAATATGGGCCTAACGTACACAGTGTACAGGGTCCTGAATGACTCCTTATTAAGATGTCGGAGTGCCAGGCGCCAGTATGCAGCATCAGTTATCTGGTTGATGTGCGCCTCAGGAGATGTGCCCGGTGTTATGCTCACCCCAAGATCCTTTTCCTTGAGTGAGGTTTGTAGACTCTGGCCCCCTACACTGTACTCTTCATGACTTTGCACTTGGTGGGGTTGAACTCAGGGAACCAGTTGCTGGACCAGGCCTGCAGTCTGTCCAGATCCCTCTGTAGTTCTGTCTGGTCCTCGTCCGATTTAATTCTTCTCATCAACTTTACATCATCTGCAAACAGAGACACTTCGGAGTCTATTCCTTCCATCATGTAGTTCACAAATACCAGAAACAGCACTGGTCCTAGGACTGATCCCTGTGGCACCCCGCTCGTTACAGGCGCCCACTCTGACACCTCGCCACTTTCCATGACTCGCTGTTGTCTTCCTGTTATCCCTGCCTGGTCCTCCAGCTTTTGCACTAATCTCTTGTGTGGAACTGTCTCAGACGCCTTCTTATCTTCAACAAAATGCCATCTTCCCACCCCTCTCTTGTCTTACTGCCGTCACCCTGTCATAGAACTCCTGTAGGTTTGTAACACAGGATTTCCCATCCCTGAAACCGTGCTGGCTGTCGTTGATAAGATCATTCGTTTCTAAGTGCTCCACCACTCTTCTCCTGATTATCATCTCCATGACCTTGCATACTATACACGTGAGTGACACTGGTCTGTAGTTTAATGCTTCGTGTCTGTCTCCTTTTTAAAAACTGGGACTACATTTGCTGTCTTCCATACTTCAAGTAGTCGCCCTGTTTCGAAAAATGTGTTGAAGATAGTTTTTAGTGGTACACAGATCACCTCTGCTCCCTCTCTCAGGACTCATGGAGAGATGTTATATGGCCCAATCGCCTTTGAGGTATCTAACTCTCTTAACAGCCTCTTCACTTCTTCCTCGGTTGTGTTTATTGCGTCCAGCACTTGATGGTGTACCCCACCTCCCCACCTTTCTGGAGGCCCTTCTTTCTCCTCTGTGAGCTCCTCACATACTAGCGGTTATTTTTTTGTGACCTCCTCTAATTCCTTCCTCAGCCTGAGTATCTGATCCTTTATTGTTGTTTTTCTCCTGATGAGGCTGCACAACAGCTTTGGGTCAAATATGGCTTTTCTGCTATGTCATTCCCATATTGTCTTTGGGCCTCCCTTCTTACTCTGTATATTCGTTTCTGGCTCTACGACTGCTCTCCTTATTCTCCTGGGTCCGTTGCCTTCCATACTTCTTCCATTCCCTAGCACACTTGGTTTTTGCCTCCCTGCACCTGTGGGTGAACCATGGGCTCATCCTGGCCTTTTCGTTGTTCATGTTTCCCTTGGAAACAAACCTCTCCTTAGCTTCCTTGCATATTGTTGCCACATATTCCATCATCTCGTTAGCTGACTTCCCTGCCAGTTCTCTGTCCCACTGAACCCCATGCAGAAAGTTCTTCATGCCTGCATAGTCCCTTTTCTTGTAGTTTGGCTTCATTTGTCCGGCCTTTCCTGCTGCCCCCTCCAATTGTAACTCTACTATGTATTAGAAGCTAGAACCACATGACCACTGGCCCCAAGGGGTTTTTCATACATGATGTCCTCAATATCTGCACTACTCAAGGTGAATACTAGGCTCAATCTCGCTGGTTCATCCTCTCCTATCTCTCTGGTAGTGTCCCTTATGTGTTGGTACATGAGATTTTCCAGTACTCCCTCCATCATCTTAGCCCTCCACGTTTCTTGGCCCCCATGTGGATCCAAGATCTAATCGATTTCCTTGTGGTTGAAGACACCCATGATCAGTAGCTTTGCCCTGCTCGCATGAGCCCTTCTGGCCACTTTTGCCAGAATGTCAATCATCGCTATATTACTCTCATCATACTCTTGTCTTGGCCTCCTGCTGTTCTGTGGTGTGTTATACATCACTTCAATTACTACCTTGGGATCTCCAGACTGAACTGTTCCTATTATGTAATCTCTTGCTTCTCCTCTGTCTCCTCTTTCCAGCTCATCAAAACCCATCTTTTTTTGATCAGCAGTACCACTCCTCCACCCCCTCTGTTCCCTCTGTCTTTCCTCAGGATCTGATATCCCGTTGGAAAGATGGCATCTGTTATCATCCCTGTGAGCTTGGTTTCTGTGAGGGTTATGATGTCCAGTGATGCCTCTTTGGCTCTTTCGTGCCACTCCTCCCACTTATTCGTTATTCCATCAGTGTTGGTGTACCATACCCTCAGTTTCCTCTTCAACACTGTGTTTTGGGGGTCTGTGAGGGTGGGGGACCCGGCAATGTGCTGCAGGATTCTACAGCATAGTTTGGGGTTGGGGCTGTGAGTGAGGATTGTGGTCTGTATTGGGATAGCGTGTTTGGTTGTGGGGTTCTGGGGATGGTTCTGTGTGTGCTTGCTCTTGTTCTTCTGCCCTGCTTTGGTTCTCCTCTCTTGATTCTGTCCTTGTCTCTCTTCCTATCTTCTTTTGCTTTTGTGTCCTCTCCTTCAGCTGCTGTCATTCTATTTTTGTTCTGTCTCAATCTAGGAACACACTCTTGTATGCTGACGATTCCTTCAACAATGGTTTCGCCTGCAGGAACCTGTTTCACACTGTTTCTGTGTTGAAAATCAGTTTGACCAGCCGTTTTCTCCTCTTCAAGCAGCATTGCCCTGCTCACATGAGCCTTTCTTGCCACTTCAGCCAGTGTGTCAACCATCACTCTATTACCCTTATCATATTCTTGCCTTGGCCTCCTGCTCTTCTGTGGTGTGTTATACATCACTGCAATTACCACCTTGGGATCTTCAGACTGAAGCGTTCCTACCATGTAATCCCATGCTTCTCCACTGTCTCCTCTCTCCAGCTCATCACAATCCCATCGGTTTTTGACCAGCAGTGCCATTCCTCCACCTCCTCTGTTCCATCTGTCTTTCCTGAGGGTCTGATATCCCGTTGGAAAGATAGCATCTGTTATCATACCTGTGAGCTTGGTTTCTGTGAGAGCTATGATGTCCGGTGATGCCTTTTGACTCTTTCGTGCCACTCCTCCCACTTATTTGTTATTCCATCAGCATTTGTGTACCATACCCTCAGTTTCCTATCCAGCACTGTGTTTTGGTGTGTGTGTGTGTGTGTGTGTGTGCGTGTGTGTGTGTGTGTGTGTGTGTGTGTGTGTGTGTGTGTGTGTGTGTGTGTGTGTGTGTGTGTGTGAGTGTACTCACCTATTTGGCGTGGCAAGGGTCGATTCCAGCACTTGGGGCCGAGCCGCTTCACTGGTTGCCTTTAGGTCCACTCTCTGTGGCTGAAGAAATTGTTCCCAACATCCCTGTGACTCATCTAAGTTTTCAACTTCCAGTTGTGACCCCTTGTTGCTGTGTCCCCTCTCTGAAACATTTTGTTCCTCCAGTGACGTCAGCATGAGTTCCCTTAATCTCTCCTTGTAGGATATGCCCCTTAGCTGATTTGACCCTTTCGAGAAATTTCGAGTTGCGGGAAGGGGTGTAGAACAGCTGCTGAGTGACGCCAGGGGGAGACGCCGTATGGAATTTGATGTGTGAACACTGTATTAAATTGTGCAATGTAATCAGACGTTCCCAAACGTCAAACGGTGTATATCGGCCTCGATCCGTAATTTAGAAACAGCTGACACGTTCCTGCTGATGAATTGGGATAGTGTGGAAAACCCTTCCGATTCAGCAACCAGGATGGAAAAATAGAGGACACCAATTCTACCAGGAGCACACTTCAGCTAAGTGACGCTTACTATGATAGTCGACATTGATGGTTGTTTGTGTACTATGATAGTCAACATTGATGGTTGTTTGTGAACTATGATAGTCGACATTGATGGTTGTTTGTGTACTATGATAGTCGACATTGATGGTTGTTTGTGTACTATGATAGTCAACATTGATGGTTGTTTGTGTACTATGATAGTCGACATTGATGGTTGTTTGTGTACTATGATAGTCGACATTGATGGTTGTTTGTGTACTATGATAGTCAACATTGATGGTTGTTTGTGAACTATGATAGTCGACATTGATGGTTGTTTGTGTACTATGATAGTCGACATTGATGGTTGTTTGTGTACTATGATAGTCAACATTGATGGTTGTTTGTGTACTATGATAGTCGACATTGATGATTGTTTGTGTACTATGATAGTCAACATTGATGATTGTTTGTGTACTATGATAGTCAACATTGATGGTTGTTTGTGTACTATGATAGTCAACATTGATGATTGTTTGTGTACTATGATAGTCAACATTGATGGTTGTTTGTGTACTATGATAGTCAACATTGATGGTTGTTTGTGTACTATGATAGTCGACATTGATGGTTGTTTGTGTACTATGATAGTCGACATTGATGGTTGTTTGTGTACTATGATAGTCAACATTGATGGTTGTTTGTGTACTATGATAGTCGACATTGATGGTTGTTTGTGTACTATGATAGTCGACATTGATGGTTGTTTGTGTACTATGATAGTCGACATTGGTGGTTGTTTGTGTACTATGATAGTCAACATTGATGGTTGTTTGTGTACTATGATAGTCAACATTGATGGTTGTTTGTGTACTATGATAGTCAACATTGATGGTTGTTTGTGTACTATGATAGTCGACATTGGTGGTTGTTTGTGTACTATGATAGTCAACACTGTCTGTGTACTATGATGGTCAACATTGATGGTTGTTTGTGTACTATGATAGTCAACACTGTCTGTGTACTATGATAGTCTACATTGATGGTTGTTTGTGTACTATGATAGTCAACACTGTCTGTGTACTATGATAGTCAACATTGATGGTTGTTTGTGTACTATGATAGTCAACATTGATGGTTGTTTGTGTACTATGATAGTCAACATTGATGGTTGTTTGTGTACTATGATAGTCGACATTGATGGTTGTTTGTGTACTATGATAGTCAACATTGATGGTTGTTTGTGTACTATGATAGTCAACATTGATGGTTGTTTGTGTACTATGATAGTCGACATTGATGATTGTTTGTGTACTATGATAGTCAACATTGATGATTGTTTGTGTACTATGATAGTCAACATTGATGGTTGTTTGTGTACTATGATAGTCAACATTGATGATTGTTTGTGTACTATGATAGTCAACATTGATGGTTGTTTGTGTACTATGATAGTCAACATTGATGGTTGTTTGTGTACTATGATAGTCAACATTGATGGTTGTTTGTGTACTATGATAGTCGACATTGATGGTTGTTTGAGTACTATGATAGTCGACATTGATGGTTGTTTGAGTACTATGATAGTCAACACTGTCTGTGTACTATGATAGTCAACATTGATGGTTGTTTGTGTACTATGATAGTCAACACTGTCTGTGTACTATGATAGTCGACATTGATGGTTGTTTGTGTACTATGATAGTCAACACTGTCTGTGTACTATGATAGTCAACATTGATGGTTGTCTGTGTACTATGATAGTCAACATTGATGGTTGTTTGTGTACTATGATAGTCAACATTGATGGTTGTTTGTGTACTATGATAGTCGACATTGGTGGTTGTTTGTGTACTATGATAGTCAACACTGTCTGTGTACTATGATAGTCAACATTGATGGTTGTTTGTGTACTATGATAGTCAACACTGTCTGTGTACTATGATAGTCGACATTGATGGTTGTTTGTGTACTATGATAGTCAACATTGATGATTGTTTGTGTACTATGATAGTCGACATTGGTGGTTGTTTGTGTACTATGATAGTCAACATTGATGGTTGTTTGTGTACTATGATAGTCAACACTGTCTGTGTACTATGATAGTCGACATTGATGGTTGTTTGTGTACTATGATAGTCACCATTGTCTGTGTACTATGATAGTCAACATTGTCTGTGTACTATGATAGTCAACATTGATGGTTGTTTGTGTACTATGATAGTCAACACTGTCTGTGTACTATGATAGTCAACATTGATGGTTGTTTGTGTACTATGATAGTCAACACTGTCTGTGTACTATGATAGTCAACATTGATGGTTGTTTGTGTACTATGATAGTCGACATTGATGGTTGTTTGTGTACTATGATAGTCAACATTGATGGTTGTTTGTGTACTATGATAGTCAACATTGATGATTGTTTGTGTACTATGATAGTCGACATTGGTGGTTGTTTGTGTACTATGATAGTCGACATTGATGGTTGTTTGTGTACTATGATAGTCAACATTGATGGTTGTTTGTGTACTATGATAGTCAACACTGTCTGTGTACTATGATAGTCGACATTGATGGTTGTTTGTGTACTATGATAGTCAACATTGTCTGTGTACTATGATAGTCAACATTGTCTGTGTACTATGATGGTCGACATTGTCTGTGTACTATGATGGTCGACATTGTCTGTGTACTATGATGGTCGACATTGTCTGTGTACTATGATGGTCGACATTGTCTGTGTACTATGATGGTCGACATTGTCTGTGTACTATGATGGTCGACATTGTCTGTGTACTATGATGGTCGACATTGTCTGTGTACTATGATGGTCGACATTGTCTGTGTTCTATGATGGTCGACATTATCTGTGTACTATGATGGTCGACATTGTCTGTGTACTATGATGGTCGACATTGTCTGTGTACTATGATGGTCGACATTGTCTATGTACTATGATGGTCGACATTGTCTGTGTACTATGATGGTCGACATTGTCTGTGTACTATGATGGTCGACATTGTCTGTGTACTATGATGGTCGACATTGTCTTTGTACTATGATGGTCGACATTGTCTGTGTACAATGATGGTCGACATTGTCTGTGTACTATGATGGTCGACATTGTCTGTGTACTATGATGGTCGACATTGTCTGTGTACTATGATGGTCGACATTGTCTGTGTACTATGATGGTCGACATTGTCTGTGTGCTATGATGGTCGACATTGTCTGTGTACTATGATGGTCGGCATTGTCTGTGTACTATGATGGTCGACATTGTCTGTGTGCTATGATGGTCGACATTGTCTGTGTACTATGATGGTCGACATTGTCTGTGTACTATGATGGTCGACATTGTCTGTGTACTATGATGGTCGACATTGTCTTTGTACTATGATGGTCGACATTGTCTGTGTACAATGATGGTCGACATTGTCTGTGTACTATGATGGTCGACATTGTCTGTGTACTATGATGGTCGACATTGTCTGTGTACTATGATGGTCGACATTGTCTGTGTGCTATGATGGTCGACATTGTCTGTGTGCTATGATGGTCGACATTGTCTGTGTTCTATGATGGTCGACATTGTCTGTGTACTATGATGGTCGACATTGTCTGTGTACTATGATGGTCGACATTGTCTGTGTACTATGATGGTCGACATTGTCTGTGTGCTATGATGGTCGACATTGTCTGTGTACTATGATGGTCGACATTGTCTGTGTACTATGATGGTCGACATTGTCTGTGTACTATGATGGTCGACATTGTCTGTGTACTATGATGGTCGACATTGTCTGTGTGCTATGATGGTCGACATTGTCTGTGTACTATGATGGTCGACATTGTCTGTGTGCTATGATGGTCGACATTGTCTGTGTACTATGATGGTCTCTACTGCTTTTGCTGTGTTTGCTGTCTTACGTCAAAGTTTACCTGGAGTTCGTGGGTCAACGCCCCCGCGGCCCGGTCTGAGATCAGGCCTCATGGGGGATCAGGGTCTGATCAACCAGGCTGTTACTGCTGGTTGCACGCAAGCTGACGTACAAACCACAACCTGGTTGGTCGGGTGCTGACTTTAGGTACCTGTCCGGTGCCTTCTTGAAGACAGCCAGGGGTCTATTGGTAATACCCCTTATGTATGCTGGGAGGCAACTGAACAGTCTTGGGCCCCTGACACTTATTGTGTTGTCTCTCAGTGTACTCGTGGCGCCCCTGCTTTTCATTGGGGGAATGTTGCATCTCCTGCCGAGTCTTTTGCTTTCATATGGAGTGATTTTCGTGTGCAGGTTTGGTACCAATCCCTACAGGACCTTCTAGTTTATATTATCATGTATCTCTCTCGCCTGCCTTCCAGGGAATGCAGATCAAGGACCTTCAACTGTTCCCAGTAGTTTAGGTGCCTTATGGCACTTATGTGTGCCATGAAAGTTCTTTGTACACTCTCCAGGTCAACAATGTCGCCAGCCTTGAATGGGGCCTTTAGTGCATAGCAGTATTCCATCCTAGAGAGCACAAGCGATTTGAAGAGAATCATCATGGGCTTGGCATCCCTAGTTTTGAAGGTTCTCATTATCCATCTTATCATTTTCCTAGCGTATGAGGTAGATACATTGTTGTGGTCTTTGAAGGTGAGATCCTCTGACATCATCACTCCCAGGTCCTTCACATTACTTTTCCGCTCTATTGTATGGTTAGAATTTGTTGCATACCCTGACACATTTTTAATTTCTTCAAGTTTTCCATATCAGAGTAGTTGAAATTTCTCCTCGTTGAACTTCATATTGTTTTGAGTGGCCCATTCGAAGATTTGGTTGATGTCCACTTGGAGTCTCGCAGTGTCTTCGATGGAGGTCACTGTCATGGTAATCCAGGTGTCATCCACAAAGGAAGACACGGAGCTATGGCTTACATCTCTGTCTATGCCAGAAATGAGGATGAGGAATAGAATGGGAGGAGTACTGTGCCTTGTGGAACAGAGCTTTTTACCATGGCTGTCTGGGACTTTACTCTGTTTACTATTACTCTTTGTGTTGTATTTGTCAGGAAGTTGTAGATCCATCTACCAACTTTTCCCGTTATTCCTTTATCTCGCATTTTGTGTGCTATTACACAATGGTCACACTTGTCGACGGCTTTTGCAAAGTCCGTGTATATTACATCTGTATTTTGTTTATCCTCTACAGAATCCAGGACCTTGTCATAGTGGTCCAGTACCTGGGACAGGCAGGAGCGACCTGCTCTAAACCCGTGTTGCCCTGGGTTGTGTAACTGATGGGTATCTAGGTGGTTGACGATCTTGCTTCTAAGAACCCTCTCAAAGATTTTTATGATACGGGATGTTAGTGTTATCGGTCTGTAGTTCTTTGCTATTGTTTTACTGCCACCTTTGTGGAGTGGGGCTGTGTGTGTTGTTTATAGTGAGTGTGAGATGACACACTCATTGAAGCAGAATTAATAATGTTCTTTCATAGCGCTTTTACGTAGGATTTTACATCTAGATTGCAACTGAAAGAATTAATACCAACTATAAAAAACTGAGAAATCTACTGATCGAAAGAAAATATGTAAGGTGAACACTAAGTTGAATAATGGTAGAATTATCCTCAAACACACAACTAGATGCATAACCTCTGTAAGTTAGTTGTGACTGTTCAGTATATCTGTATATTAACTCAAACAATATCAAACTTTAATAAAATATATCATCTGGCAGGTTAATGTACGACATTGTACTGGAAAGTTGTAGTCTGAGTGTGCAATGTGACGGAGACACGACCTAAAAGTAACTGATGAAACTAACAAGTCTCTAAATAAACTAACTTCTAACACACAGAGAGGCAATACGAACAGCTTAATTAATTGAACAATAGTGACCAGTTTGCCAAACAGCAAAATCCACAGCTGTAAGAGCACAGCATCAGACAATGGAGAAGGAGACATAAATGGCCTCACTGGGGACAATTAACATGTCCTCCTTTATTAAAAGGTAAAAAACTTTCAGATTACTGAATCTGAGTTCATAATTTATTATTATTATTATTATTATTATTATTATCAACGGAAAGCGCTAAACCCGTAGGATTACACAGCGCCTGAGGGAGGATGTGGAAGGTATTCAGGTCTAATTCAGGGAACTGGAGAACAGATCCAAGAATCAGAGTTCAACAGCTTCCAGATCCAACTACGACCTGAATCATGTTGACTCACGACACAATTTCTGAAAGCCATAAATCACTAATTGTCTCTGAGAATAAGAGTTCCACACAGACCAAGAAGTGTGTCATACTGACGTGATCATACTCTGCCATAAAACTGAGTCTATGTGAGGAGAGCAGAGGAAAACAGAGTCCTCACAGAGGTCGAGATAGAGAGCGCTTCAGCCAGTGCTGGCATGAGGTCACACATCCTCCCAGCTTGCCAGGTGTCACAAAATTCATAAAAGTTACCTAACTAATGAATAAATATTTCTCAGGACAGCCAGTAATAACTTGAACCTACCAACACAAAGTGTGAAATATCCCACCTGTCAATGTTGTTAAATATACCAGACAGACCGGGCCGCGGGGGCGGTGACCCCCGGAACTCTCTCCAGGTAAACTCCAGGTCCAGGTAGAGTATAATATTTTAGCTTCAGCTGTTAAGCAAAATAACATTAGCGCTGATACATGATGTAAACTGCCAGGAGAGACAATCTTATCTCCTGCGTAAACCTTTCCTAATTCTCACAACTACTGATTAAATGGTTGGGAAAAGTTTACCTGGAGAGAGTTCTGGGGGTCAACGCCCCCGCAGCCCGGTCTGTGACCAGGCTTCATGGTGGATCAGGGCCCGAGCAACCAAGCTGTTACTGCTGGCCGCACGCAATCCAATGTGGCAACCACAGCCCGGATGGTCAGGTACTGACTTTAGGTGTTTGTCCAGTGCCAGCTTGAAGACAGTCAGGGGTCTATTGGTAATCCCCCTTATGTATGTTTGGAGGTAGCTGAACAGTCTTGGTCCCCTGACACTTATTGTGTTGTCTCTTATCGTGCTAGTGGCGCCATTGCTTTTCACTGTGGGAATTGTTTCATCGTCTGCCGAGTCTTTTGCTTTCGTAGGGAGTGCTTTTCCTGTGCAAGTTTGGTACTAATCCCTCTAGGATTCTCCAAGTGTATATAATCATGTATCTCTCTTGCCTGCATTCTAGGGAGTACATGTTGAGTGCCACGAAATACGACGCTTAGATAAATGTTCTTTCATCTCCACTCACAGAACCTCTTGTCAGAAAAGTATCTAGAACAGGGGTTCCCAACCTGGGGTACACGCACCCTATGTTATACACGCACCCTATGTTATACACGCACCCTATGTTATACACGCACCCTATGTTATACACGCACCCTATGTTATACACGCACCCTATGTTATACACGCACCCTATGTTATACACGCACCCTATGTTATACACGCACCAGATGTTATACACGCACCCTATGTTATACACGCACCCTATGTTATACACGCACCCTATGGGATACACGCACCCTATGTTATACACGCACCCTATGGGATACACGCACCCTATGGGATACACGCACCCTATGGGATACACGCACCTTATGTTATACACGCACCCTATGGGATACACGCACCCTATGGGATACACGCACCCTATGGGATACACGCACCCTATGGGATACACGCACCCTATGGGATACACGCACCTTATGTTATACACGCACCCTATGGGATACACGCACCCTATGGGATACACGCACCCTATGGGATACACGCACCCTATGGGATACACGCACCCTATGGGATACACGCACCCTATGTTATACACGCACCCTATGTTATACACGCACCCTATGGGATACACGCACCCTATGGGATACACGCACCCTATGTTATACACGCACCCTATGGGATACACGCACCCTATGTGGGTGCGAGATGGCATTTCAGGAAGTGGGACAGAGTCCTAATGGAAAGCACAATGGCTCAATTTATATTTGCATTTTATGCATTGAATTTGAGTTTCGTTACGAGTTTGACTTGTTCACCCGCAGTGCTATATGGGGTTCCCAGGGGCGCGTAGCATAGAGAAGGTTGGGAACCCCTTTATCTAGGAGGTGTGAGTCAGTGACCTGACTCACGCAACACTGACTCTGCACCTCACTGCCGTTGTTTACCCTTAAATGGCTGCTCAGTCTTTCTTACCAGGTTGATATGTTTATGATTTGACTAGTCGATAGGCTGTAAACCAACCAGTCAACTAGTCAGTAAACCTATCAGTCAGCCAATCTACCAACCATCCAGTCGGCCAACCAACTAATGAGCCAGTCAACCAAACAACTAACTAACCAATCAATCAGCCAAGCTGCCATCTTCGCAAACACCTAACCAACCAAGAAGTCAACCAGTCAAACAACCAGGCAATCAGCCAAACAACCAACCAATTAGCTTACAAATATACCAACTAATCAATCAGTCAACTTAGTAAACCCACAACTAACCAACCAAACAACAAATCAATCATCCCACCAGTCAATCAACCATCCCATCAATCAACTAACCATCCCACCAATCAACCAACCATCCCACCAATCAACAACCATCCCACCAATCAACCAACCATTCCACCAATCAACCGAACCATTCCACCAATCAACCAACCAGCCATCCCATCTGTGTAGAACAGAAAGCAGTGTATATGACTGATCAGTTAATTATCACGGTGCTCCGTGGCCTGGTGGCTAAAACTCTCGCTTCACACAGCGAGTGTCTGGGTTCGATTCCCGGCGAGGGTGGAAACATTGGACGTATTTCTTTACACCGGTTGTCCATGTTCACCCATCAGCAAAACGGGTACCTGGGTGCTAGTGGACTGGTGTGGGTCGCATCCTGGCACAAACTGACCTAATCTGCGGGAAATGTTCAGCATAACAAGGGGCTTTCTAAGTAGTAGTATGCCACTGTTGTCAGCTATGGTCTGTATACCTTGTACATGTACTTATAGTAATTAAAGATGTTATTATTATTATTGTCCAATCAGGTCAATCACTGAATCCAATCCAAGAACCTGCCATCCCATCCTTGGATAATTTGGATTACTTAACTCTCTCTCTCTCTCTCTCTCTCTCTCTCTCTCTCTCTCTCTCTCTCTCTCTCTCTCTCTCTCTCTCTCTCTCTCTCTCTCTCTCTCTCTCTCTCTCTCTCTCTACTCAGGGCAGTGTTGTCCCGGGTATAGACTCGTCTTTCGGTGTCCTAAAGTTCAGTAGATCTGGAATTCATTGTCTGAACTAACCAATGAGCCTCTGCTGCCTGCACACTGCTTCAAGGCTCTACATACAAATCACTTCATCTCTCAAAATTAACAACACAAACATTATATATTATCGCAACCATCAACTCAAAAATTTCCAAATATTGTAAGATAATTTCAAAACTTAATGATCTCACTCTTATTTTGTATAATGAACCAAAATATAATACTGTAACTTGCTAATCAATTACTTGTTGATTCAGTTACTGCTAAACCACTAATACCTCTGTTAAACTAACTAAAAAAATGTTCAAATCAACTATGATATATATGCCTAGTATTAAGTAGTCTGTTAAGCATTAAGTTTAGTCTGCGGGAAATACCCCGGCATGATAATTACACATTGTAAACTAAGGAAAGAAATAAAATCCTTAATCCTTTACGTAAGCCAGTACTTATTAACACATATAAATGCCCATTCAATAGTACTTGTAAAAATCATTTACCGTTGTGATGTGTGGTTATTAACTCAAGTTAGGAACGCAGTGAGGTACGTGTATGAATCACCGTCAACACCCGGATTACTGTATAAGTCGCCTTTCCTCTGTGTAATGTGGCAGTGAGGGTTAGTGTACTTGACTGTACAAGCCAAAGGATTTAACAATGAGGGGAAGTCACCCTCTCTGCTATGCTTGTATTGTAATAAACCGGGCATTATGGGGTGGAAACCGGGCATTATACGGTGGGTGTGTCTCTACACAGGTCTATTAGTGACGCCCGTGGCATGCGAAGGCTGTCAGCTGGTAATTAAGTGGCCCAGTCAGGTACCCACTATTGCATATGTATCGCCAGAGATAAAAGTATTCGTAAATAATACGCTAAATTACTCTACATCTAACTTAAGTACTCATAAGAGAGACTAAGAGTCTATGAAATAACTAGAGTTAAATTAATCATAGGATTAAGGATTAGGCAGGGATCGTAAGTTTGGCAGACGTGTAGGCCGATATCATGTTACAGGAGACTCATTATTATCCCCATTACAAAGCTCAATCAATAAAACTCATTTCGCCCAATATCCCTTACTAGCTGCTTGTGTAAAACATTAGAAAGGTGATTCTTAATCGTCTTATACACAGAATTAAGCAATTTTTGTCTCCATTTGACCTCTTCGCTTCCGGGCCGAGAGGTTGTGCTTCGCTGTTGCTCCTGCAGTCGTCAAACGCCATTGGTGGTGGACGGACGTTGGCTGCTAGTGCTACAGTTGGTAGCACTGAGCGAATTTTACAAGATGGCGCAGTGTACCAGGAGGAGGATAAACACTGTGTGTATTGAGCTGTTGAAAGGCGCAGTTTATAACACCAATGCGTCAGTTATGCTGCCTGCCATCTTAAGAGATACCTACTGCATTGCTTTGAATGGAGCTACAAGAATCTTTGTGAAATTCGTGACGGCTGCTGTATATGACAAGATGGTGGAAAAGTACCAGGATGTGTGTATGCTGGTTAACCCTGGTTTAGAAGTGCGTATGAGGGAAGTATCCAAGTATTATACTTGGGTAAAGTTACGGAACGTCCAATTTGAGGCGGACGAGGAAGACATAAAAGCAACTTTCGAAGAGTTTGGTGTTATACATCAAGCAACAGTTGGAAGGTGGTCTGAGGGAATGTGTGCTGGACTGCGTGAGGGATCCTTTACCCTTAAGATGTCCTTGCGCAAAACTATACCATATGTGACATTGAGTGACTTTAGAACTCAGGTATATATCACATATGCAGGTATATCACATAAGCAGGGCAGAGAAAAACATGCAGACTGTGTGGAGCGTATGATCATATGGCTGCGATGTGTCCTCGACGATCGTCACCTGAGACACATGGAGAAGGGAAAGGAGTGGAGAAGGAGAGAGAGGTGGCGACCCAGTCAACACGGGAGCATCCTCGGGCCCACAGGGCATGGAATGAAATCGTGGAGGACAATCCGGTGGAATGTGTAACATTACCGGAGGTCTCTCAGGTGATTGAGACCATGCGTATAGAGGATGAGGTGAGACAAGGTGAATTGGGTAGTGAAGTTTCAGCTGCAATAGACACTGTTATACAGGGATTCTTGGAGGATCAGAATAGGGACAGAACACTACGTATGGTGTCGGATGGGACATCTGCAGATAAGGGTGGAATTCATGATGAGTGCAATGTGGGTGGTGGGGATGGGCAACCACAGAGGATATATGAGGCTGTGGTTGAAGTGCATAAAGTTGAAAGTGCAGATGAGGACATGCACATAGTTGAGGCATCACGAAAGAGAGAGGCAGGTGCTTCTGACAGTGATGATGTTCTGACACCTGCGCAAAGATCTGGCAAGAAACACTCAGTGGATGTCCCAAAAAAAGTACCAGGGGGGATAAGGGGCAGGGAAAAGGTGAGGCAAGGAAAGGGCATTGTGAAAAGTATACTGTGTAAAAACGTAAGGACCCGTATGGACATCGATCGATTGGTAAGTCCCTGATAGCATTTTTAAGTGTCTAACATTAAATGTAAATGGCCTAAGGGCCGATGTAAAGTGTAGGATCTTTAGTTACTTTTTAAAGAGACATGGAATACAGATCATATTTTTACAAGAGCACAATTGTAAGTACGGAAGGGATTTGTTGATAGACGAGGACAAGGATTATGCTGGATATACTGGGAAGCTTAAGGGAGGTGCTGCTGTATTAATAGCTGAGGTCAGTCCTTTTCAATTGTTGCACTGGGAAGAAGGAGGAGATGGGAGAGTAGTGATGGTGGATGGGGCATGGGATAGGGTACGAGTGTGTTTTGTGAGTGTGTACATGCCAGCGGACAGCAATAGGCGTGTTAAAGAGGAGTTTGTTCGGGACACATTAATTTATCATATGAGGGGGTTACCAGTTTATACATTATTTGGAGGGGATTGGAATAGTGTGATACGTAGGAAGGATGTGGAGCCGCAGGGAGCTGGGTGTGTGTTGGGAGTCCTACGGGATGTATTAGGGGGAGTCAGATTAGTGGATGTAGTGAGTGGGCAGGGGTGGGTAGTGGAGCATACTTGTGTGAAGAACAGTTATGCAGCACGCTTGTACCGCATTTATGTATCTCCTGGGATACAAGTTAATAATATGGAAACTGTAAATGTTGTATTTTCGGATCATAGAGAGGTGGTTGTTGACGTGGGATGGGGCGAGTTACTTAAACGTTTTAATGAGTTATTGGAAACTAAATGTGACCTTGTTAGAGGATATGGAGGGTGGACTTAGTTGTGTGGAATGGTGGAAAAATGAATGGAATAAAGGAAAGCTGGGAGGTGATATATTACTGTGGTGGGAGCAATGTGCTAAACCGGGGATCCGTAGTTTTTATATGAGGAAAGGAAGGGAGGTTGGACAATTGAAATATGGTTTACAGAGGTATTTGGAGGGCCAGTTAAAACATTGTTATGAAGGTTGTCGTGGAGTATATCCGGTTTCAGAGATCGAGGGTATAAAGACGCAACTGCTGGAGATGTAGAAAGCAAGGTTTGATGGTGAAAGATTATGGGGTGGGTTGGAGGATGTTTTATGGGGTGATAAGCCATCAGCTTGCGTTCTGCGGCGATTAAAGATCTGGCAAAATATAATGAATATGGTAAAATTAGAGGTGCATCAGGACGTGGGTGGGTACACGGTGGGTCAGCGGTTAGTAACGACTGAAGGCATGAGTGGTTTTGCGGATGAAGAGTTTGAGATGTATATGAGAGGGGGTAATAGGAAGATGGGGGACTTGCATATTATGGAGGAAGGGATATCAAGTATCCTGGAACAAGAAGACAGGGTGGAGATAGAGGAGCCCATAAGTGAAGATGAGGTTTTGAAGGCATTACTGGGGATGAGTGTAAGGAAGACGCCAGGGATTGATGGCATTCCAAATTATTTTTATTTAAGTAACTGGGAGGTCTTGAAGGAATGCTTGATGCGTTTGTTAAATGAAATGAAGGTGAAGGGATGCATGGGTATGACACAACAAACAGGGGTCGTTGTCATGATACCGAAGGGGGAAGTGCAGAATAGCAGCCTGGATTATAGAGGTTTATCTTTAATGTGCGGTGATTACAAATTGCTTGCAAGGATTTTAAGTAATAGGTTACGTAGTGTTTTTGGGAGAGTTATAGATAAGGGACAAATGGGCGTGCCGGGGCGGTCAATGATTAGTGGACATGGGAGGATTAAGGATTTTATAGATGATTGAAGAACGAGTGGAGGGCGTGTACTTGCTTTGGGATGGAAGGCTGCTTATGATTGTGTAGAGCGAGAGACATTGTGGATGATAATGAGGCGCATGGGTTTAGGCAAGGAAATTGTCCGATGGGCGGAAACATTATACAAAGGCGCAGTACTACAAGTGCAAATCAATGGACGTGTGGGGAAGGTAGTTAGTATGGGTAGGGGACTGAGACAGGGATGCCCCATGTCTCAGATCCTATTTGCATGTCTACAAGACCCTTCATACAGGATGATTAATGTTGGGGTAGATAAAGGGGGGTACGGCAGCGGGGCGCTCCTGGTATAGTTGGGTATGTTGATGATACGACGGTTTTAGTTGGGGGAGAGGAGGGATTAAGACATGTAGGTCGCACCGTTGAGATATTTAGTGGGGCAACGAGTATGCGTCTATATGGAGTTAAGTCTAAATTATTAGAGGTTGGTTCATGGGTGGGAGGGAACTTGGGACAAAAGTATTGTTGGCAGGTAGTAGATCAAATTAAAGTTTGTGCGGTATTATACAGAAGGCCAGGGTAGGAAGCTAGAGAGACCAACTCCGTAAGGGTTGGGCAAGGAGTATTAAGGAGATTGGGGGGAATACGGACGAGTGGGCTGACGATCCATCAGAGGGCCATAGTTATAAATACAATCATTTACCCTAAATTGTGGCATGTGGCAGTGGTTTATCCGTTGATGAAGAATGATGTGAGGTTGGTGCAAAAGAAGGTAATGCATTTTATTTGGGGATATGGTTATCATTGCCTTAAGTAGACAGTACAATTCATCAAGTATACACAAATACCATCACGTTCCATCTCACACACAAATTTTAAGCACACACTGGTGCAGCTGGTAGTGCTGCTGTTGTCATACACTGGTGCAGCTGGTAGTGCTGCTGTTGTCATACACTGGTGCAGCTGGTAGTGTTGTTGTTGTCATACACTGGTGCAGCTGATAGTGCTGCTGTTGTCATCATTGGGGAGGGGAGGATTAGGATTAATTCCACTGTGTAGTAGAGTGAAAAGTATGTATGTGTGGAACATAGTTATATATGGTTGGGTGGAGATCGGGGTGTAAGGGTGAGTGAGGTTATGGATGATGTGCGGCAGTGGTGGGGGGGGGTAGGGTATTGGAGGAGTGTATGTGTATGTTGAGATCTTTATTGAGGGTGAGTATACCAGGAAAAGTGTTGGTGCGAGTTTTGGGGAGGACTGTGAGGGGTAATGAGGTAATGGAGGGAAAGAGTGTCTTTCCTTTATATAATTGGGCAGGTATCTGGGGTGCGTTTCGTAAGTTATGTTTAAAGTCAAGGGTGCGGGAAACTATGTATAGGTTTTTACATATGATATTACCCACTAAAGTACGTTTGTATCAGATGAGAGTTGTGCAGTCCACATGTTGTGTTTTGTGTGGGGAAGCGGAGACTGCATATCATGTGGTGCATTTTTGTGAGGGTATCGCAAGGGTACGTCTATGGTTTCGTAGGGTCTTGGATATGGTTGGAGGAGGTAGGTTAATGGTATTGAAAGCATTGAGTTTGGACATAGAGGGAGTGAGTGATAGTGTGAGAAGGGCGGTCATGTATATGATAGTGGATTATATTAATATATCGTGGGCTATGAGGGAGGTGGAGGAGGTACTGCGAATACGGACTTTATCTGGACATTTTTATAAAAAGTGTAGGAATGAGGTCTTGTATGGAAGGAGATGGGATGTAGAATTTCCAGTTCAGTATAGAGGTATGAATGTGCGTAGGTTGTGAGAATTAATGATGTAATGGTTGAATGGGATTGGTCTCAGCCAGAAGAGGGGGAGGATGAGTGTATTCCTGGTATAAATTTTAGACAGAAAACTCTCTTGATGGGGCAAAGCTTTAAATGTAGATGTGTTTTATCATGGGTGGTCATGGAGAAGCGACGTGGCGCACCAAATTGGTTCGGTATTTTTATATTTTATATATGTTAGCGGGCATGTAGGGCACTGTTATAAATCCTGTGGACATATTGTTCAATCATATGTCATGTGATATTATGTTTTGACTTCTGTACATATATATGTAAATGAATGGTTCAGAGAACCGACACGTTGATAAATTAGACACATGTGCAACTCTTGGGTATCTTTATTGAGGAAACGTTTCGCCACACATTGGCTTCATCAGTCCATACAAAGGAGAATCGTGCAGAACAGGAGAAGAATGAGGTAATCAGTCCCTCAGCCTTGAGTCAATGTGGTCAGTCCATCAAACTTGATGGACTGACCACATCGACTTAAGGTTACCTGTCCAACAGAAAGTTGTCTGTGTTGTTCCAGGGACATAGAAGTGTAACTAAAGACTTTGAATTAGGAACCCCACAGGGAGGTGTGCTCAGTCCCACACTGTTCAATATTCTGATTAATGCATTACTTAATGTTATGCCTAGGGAGCCCCATTATTATATGGTTAGTTTTGCTGATGATAATGATTCACACCACCGGATTCTCCAACGCCCAAAACATTCTTAATCATGTACTAGCCTCGTGTCAGGACCTGGGGTTAATAATCTCAGGGGATAAAACACAGACACTCAACAGGCGTCCCCCTCGACAGAGAGGCACAGTTCGTCAGATCCAGTTGCATGATGGGTCTCTTCTAGAATATGTAAGCAGATACAGGTATCTAGGCTTTGAAGTTCCACTACTTTGTCGCCAATACAAAGAAAGACTGAGAGAACTTACAGTTGTGGCTGGGTTTCACCCCAGGTATGGAGCTAATGTTAAAATTGTGAAAATGATGTATCTTGCTTATATTAGATCATTGGTTGATTATGCGGCGCCACTACTTGCACTCGTGTCTGACTGGAAGCTTGGAGGGCTGGAAAAACTGCAAAACGAAGCAATGAGGATCATCCTAGGATGCCCTCGTACTGCCAAAATTTTAAACATGAGGAAATAACTTAATACTGTATTTCAAGTATTAGAGATTGTGTTACTGAAAGAAATATTCTCATTGGGGTCAATATGCTTAGGTTAGCCCATTCAAACCCCTGCACAGAAGCCCTCCAAACTTTCCTCAGCACTGGTGAACATCCTTCCAGATGGATCGAGAAAACTGGAACCGACCTCCCCATGAACCAGCTATATGATCTATGTCAAGTTAGGCAACAGAGACACTTCCCTGCTCCATGGGATATTACCCCATTCCAAACTACCATTCCTCCATTTCCCCCCAAAACTCTTCTTAAATCACAACCAAAACTTCGTCCTGGAGCCACACACAACACTTTTCACAAATTATTTACGTTGATGGTTCTGTTCACCAGTCCACTGGTGCAGCTGGTAGTGCTGCTGTTGCCATACACTGGTGCAGCTGGTAGTGCTGCTGTTGTCATACACTGGTGCAGCTGGTAGTGCTGCTGTTGCCATACACTGGTGCAGCTGGTAGTGCTGCTGTTGTCATACACTGGTGCAGCTGGTAGTGCTGCTGTTGCCATACACTGGTGCAGCTGGTAGTGCTGCTGTTGTCATACACTGGTGCAGCTGGTAGTGCTGCTGTTGCCATACACTGGTGCAGCTGGTAGTGCTGCTGTTGCCATACACTGGTGCAGCTGGTAGTGCTGCTGTTGTCATACACTGGTGCAGCTGGTAGTGCTGCTGTTGCCATACACTGGTGCAGCTGGTAGTGCTGCTGTTGCCATACACTGGTGCAGCTGGTAGTGCTGCTGTTGTCATACACTGGTGCAGCTGGTAGTGCTGCTGTTGTCATACACTGGTGCAGCTGGTAGTGCTGCTGTTGTCACACACTGGTGCAGCTGGTAGTGCTGCTGTTGTCATACACTGGTGCAGCTGGTAGTGCTGTTGTTGTCATACACTGGTGCAGCTGGTAGTGCTGCTGTTGCCATACACTGGTGCAGCTGGTAGTGCTGTTGTTGTCATACACTGGTGCAGCTGGTAGTGCTGCTGTTGTCATACACTGGTGCAGCTGGTAGTGCTGCTGTTGCCATACACTGGTGCATCTGGTAGTGCTGTTGTCATACACTGGTGCAGCTGGTATTGCTGCTGTTGCCATACACTGGTGCAGCTGGTAGTGCTGTTGTCATACACTGGTGCAGCTGGTAGTGCTGCTGTTGTCATACACTGGTGCAGCTGGTAGTGCTGCTGTTGTCATACACTGGTGCAGCTGATAGTGCTGCTGTTGTCATACACTGGTGCAGCTGATAGTGCTGCTGTTGTCATACACTGGTGCAGCTGGTAGTGCTGCTGTTGTCATACACTGGTGCAGCTGATAGTGCTGCTGTTGTCATACACTGGTGCAGCTGGTAGTGCTGCTGTTGTCATACACTGGTGCAGCTGATAGTGCTGCTGTTGTCATACACTGGTGCAGCTGATAGTGCTGCTGTTGTCATACACTGGTGCAGCTGGTAGTGCTGCTGTTGTCATACACTGGTGCAGCTGATAGTGCTGCTGTTGTCATACACTGGTGCAGCTGGTAGTGCTGCTGTTGTCATACACTGGTGCAGCTGATAGTGCTGCTGTTGTCATACACTGGTGCAGCTGATAGTGCTGCTGTTGTCATACACTGGTGCAGCTGGTAGTGCTGCTGTTGTCATACACTGGTGCAGCTGATAGTGCTGCTGTTGTCATACACTGGTGCAGCTGGTAGTGCTGCTGTTGTCATACACTGGTGCAGCTGATAGTGCTGCTGTTGTCATACACTGGTGCAGCTGGTAGTGCTGCTGTTGTCATACACTGGTGCAGCTGATAGTGCTGCTGTTGTCATACACTGGTGCAGCTGATAGTGCTGCTGTTGTCATACACTGGTGCAGCTGATAGTGCTGCTGTTGTCATACACTGGTGCAGCTGGTAGTGCTGCTGTTGTCATACACTGGTGCAGCTGGTAGTGCTGCTGTTGCCATACACTGGTGCAGCTGGTAGTGCTGCTGTTGTCATACACTGGTGCAGCTGGTAGTGCTGCTGTTGCCATACACTGGTGCAGCTGGTAGTGCTGCTGTTGCCATACACTGGTGCAGCTGGTAGTGCTGCTGTTGTCATACACTGGTGCAGCTGGTAGTGCTGCTGTTGCCATACACTGGTGCAGCTGGTAGTGCTGCTGTTGCCATACACTGGTGCAGCTGGTAGTGCTGCTGTTGTCATACACTGGTGCAGCTGGTAGTGCTGCTGTTGTCATACACTGGTGCAGCTGGTAGTGCTGCTGTTGTCATACACTGGTGCAGCTGGTAGTGCTGTTGTTGTCATACACTGGTGCAGCTGGTAGTGCTGCTGTTGCCATACACTGGTGCAGCTGGTAGTGCTGCTGTTGTCATACACTGGTGCAGCTGGTAGTGCTGCTGTTGTCACACACTGGTGCAGCTGGTAGTGCTGCTGTTGTCATACACTGGTGCAGCTGGTAGTGCTGTTGTTGTCATACACTGGTGCAGCTCGTAGTGCTGTTGTTGTCATACACTGGTGCAGCTGGTAGTGCTGTTGTTGTCATACACTGGTGCAGCTGGTAGTGCTGCTGTTGTCATACACTGGTGCAGCTGGTAGTGCTGCTGTTGCCATACACTGGTGCATCTGGTAGTGCTGTTGTCATACACTGGTGCAGCTGGTATTGCTGCTGTTGCCATACACTGGTGCAGCTGGTAGTGCTGTTGTCATACACTGGTGCAGCTGGTAGTGCTGCTGTTGTCATACACTGGTGCAGCTGGTAGTGCTGCTGTTGTCATACACTGGTGCAGCTGATAGTGCTGCTGTTGTCATACACTGGTGCAGCTGATAGTGCTGCTGTTGTCATACACTGGTGCAGCTGGTAGTTGCTGCTGTTGTCATACACTGGTGCAGCTGATAGTGCTGCTGTTGTCATACACTGGTGCAGCTGGTAGTGCTGCTGTTGTCATACACTGGTGCAGCTGATAGTGCTGCTGTTGTCATACACTGGTGCAGCTGATAGTGCTGCTGTTGTCATACACTGGTGCAGCTGGTAGTGCTGCTGTTGTCATACACTGGTGCAGCTGATAGTGCTGCTGTTGTCATACACTGGTGCAGCTGGTAGTGCTGCTGTTGTCATACACTGGTGCAGCTGATAGTGCTGCTGTTGTCATACACTGGTGCAGCTGATAGTGCTGATGTTGTCATACACTGGTGCAGCTGGTAGTGCTGCTGTTGTCATACACTGGTGCAGCTGATAGTGCTGCTGTTGTCATACACTGGTGCAGCTGGTAGTGCTGCTGTTGTCATACACTGGTGCAGCTGATAGTGCTGCTGTTGTCATACACTGGTGCAGCTGGTAGTGCTGCTGTTGTCATACACTGGTGCAGCTGATAGTGCTGCTGTTGTCATACACTGGTGCAGCTGATAGTGCTGCTGTTGTCATACACTGGTGCAGCTGATAGTGCTGCTGTTGTCATACACTGGTGCAGCTGGTAGTGCTGCTGTTGTCATACACTGGTGCAGCTGGTAGTGCTGCTGTTGTCATACACTGGTGCAGCTGGTAGTGCTGCTGTTGTCATACACTGGTGCAGCTGATAGTGCTGCTGTTGTCATACACTGGTGCAGCTGGTAGTGCTGCTGTTGTCATACACTGGTGCAGCTGATAGTGCTGCTGTTGTCATTCACTGGTGCAGCTGGTAGTGCTGCTGTTGTCATACACTGGTGCAGCTGATAGTGCTGCTGTTGTCATACACTGGTGCAGCTGGTAGTGCTGCTGTTGTCATACACTGGTGCAGCTGGTAGTGCTGTTGTCGTACACTGGTGCAGCTGGTAGTGCTGCTGTTGTCATACACTGGTGCAGCTGGTAGTGCTGCTGTTGTCATACACTGGTGCAGCTGGTAGTGCTGCTGTTGTCATACACTGGTGCAGCTGGTAGTGCTGCTGTTGTCATACACTGGTGCAGCTGATAGTGCTGCTGTTGTCATACACTGATGCAGCTGGTAGTGCTGCTGTTGTCATACACTGGTGCAGCTGGTAGTGCTGCTGTTGTCATACACTGGTGCAGCTGGTAGTGCTGCTGTTGTCATACACTGGTGCAGCTGGTAGTGCTGCTGTTGTCATACACTGGTGCATCTGGTAGTGCTGCTGTTGTCATACACTGGTGCAGCTGGTAGTGCTGCTGTTGTCATACAGAGTGATGGCTCTCATAAAGAAATTGGAGCACACATCAATAACTGGGCCTCTACCCTTCAGACAGAACTGTTTGCCATACTCCTTGCACTCAAATGTGTCCAGGTATCTAAGGTTGACACTTTAATTGTAACTGATTCTCTGTCATCCATAAATGCTCTCAACTCATTAAGTATAAATTGTGGCATGCTTGTGTCAGAAGCCAGACACAGGTATGGTAGGATTGTGGACAGTGGAGTCAGAGTGCACATGCTCTGGATTCCATCTCACATTGGTCTTCAGATGCATGATAGAACTGATAAATTGGCTAAGCTGTATGCTTTCAAAGAGGGAGTAGATTACAATCTTGGCTTGTCAGGTAGTAGTTTGAGAACAATAATACGAAAAGAACTTCAAATGAACTTTATTGACTTAAGGCTCAGGGAGATTGACACAAGTCAGTCCATCTATCATCATTCCATCATGCAGGAGGAGCCACATGTCTATGGTGCATCCAACAAAATAAGCAGACTCTTGGATGTCACTACCGCCCGGCTCCGGCTGGGTTACAAGTATCTTTGGCAGGTTAAATCACCACCACCAGATGTAGACCAAACGAAATGTAAACTTTGCCAGATGGACTATTGTCACACCCTGCGTCATTATGTACTAGAGTGCGTCATACCTTGCGTCATTATGTACTAGAGTGCGTCACACCTTGCGTCATGTACTGGAGTACGTCACACCCTGCGTCACTATGTACTGGAGTGCGTCACACCTTTCGTCATGTACTGCAGTACGTCACACCCTGCGTCACTATGTACTGGAGTACGTCGCACCCTGCGTCATGTACTGGAGCACGTCACACCCTGCGTCACTATGTACTGGAGTGCGTCACACCCTGCGTCATGTACTGGAGTACGTCACACCCTGCGTCACTATTTACTGGAGAGCGTCACACCTTGCGTCATGTACTGGAGTACGTCACACCCTGCGTCATGTACTGGAGTGCGTCACACCCTGCATCATGTACTGGAGTGCGTCACACCTTCCGTCACTATGTACTGGAGTGCGTCACACCTTGCGTCATGTACTGGAGTACGTCACACCCTGCGTCATGTACTGGAGTGCGTCACACCCTGCATCATGTACTGGAGTGCGTCACACCTTGCGTCATGTACTGGAGTGCGTCACACATTGCGTCATGTACTGGAGTGCGTCACACCTTGCGTCATGTACTGGAGTGCGTCACACCTTGCGTCATGTACTGCAGTGCGTCACACCCTGCGTCATCTACTGGAGTGCGTAACACCTTGCGTCATGTACTGCAGTGCGTCACACCTTGCGTCATGTACTGGAGTGCGTCACACCTTGCGTCATGTACTGGAGTGCGTCACACCTTGCGTCATATACTGGAGTGCGTCACACCCTGCGTCATATACTGGAGTACGTCGCACCCTGCGTCATGTACTGGAGTGCGTCACACCTAGCGTCATGTACTGGAGTGCGTCACACCCTGCGTCATGTACTGGAGTGCGTCACACCCAGCGTCATGTACTGGAGTGCGTCACACCTAGCGTCATGTACTGGAGTGCGTCACACCCTGCGTCATGTACTGGAGTGCGTCACACCTTGCGTCATGTACTGGAGTGAGTCACACCTTGCGTCATGTACTGGAGACCGTCACACTTTGCGTCATGTACTGGAGTGCGTCACACCTTGCGTCATGTGCTGGAGTGCGTCACACCTTGCGCCATGTACTGGAGTGCGTCACACCTTGCGTCATGTACTGGAGTGCGTCACACCCTGCGTCACGTGCTGGAGTGCGTCACACCCTGTGTCATGTACTGGAGTGCGTCACACCTTGCGTCATGTACTGGAGTGAGTCACACCTTGCGTCATGTACTGGAGACCGTCACACTTTGCGTCATGTACTGGAGCGCGTCACACCTTGCGTCATGTACTGGAGTGCGTCACACCCTGCGTCATGTACTGGAGTGTGTCACATCTTGCGTCATGTACTGGAGTGCGTCACACCTTGCGTCATGTACTAGAGTGCGTCACACCTTGCGTCATGTACTGCAGTGCGTCACACCCTGCGTCATCTACTGGAGTGCGTAACACCTTGCGTCATGTACTGCAGTGCGTCACACCTTGCGTCATGTACTGGAGTGCGTCACACCTTGCGTCATGTACTGGAGTGCGTCACACCTTGCGTCATATACTGGAGTGCGTCACACCCTGCGTCATATACTGGAGTACGTCGCACCCTGCGTCATGTACTGGAGTGCGTCACACCTAGCGTCATGTACTGGAGTGCGTCACACCCTGCGTCATGTACTGGAGTGCGTCACACCCAGCGTCATGTACTGGAGTGCGTCACACCTAGCGTCATGTACTGGAGTGCGTCACACCCTGCGTCATGTACTGGAGTGCGTCACACCTTGCGTCATGTACTGGAGTGAGTCACACCTTGCGTCATGTACTGGAGACCGTCACACTTTGCGTCATGTACTGGAGTGCGTCACACCTTGCGTCATGTGCTGGAGTGCGTCACACCTTGCGCCATGTACTGGAGTGCGTCACACCTTGCGTCATGTACTGGAGTGCGTCACACCCTGCGTCACGTGCTGGAGTGCGTCACACCCTGTGTCATGTACTGGAGTGCGTCACACCCTGCGTCATGTAATGGAGTGCGTCACACCCTGCGTCATGTACTGGAGTGCGTCACATCTTGCGTCATGTACTGGAGTGCGTCACACCTTGCGTCATGTACTAGAGTGCGTCACACCTTGCGTCATGTACTTGAGTGCGTCACACTTTGCGTAATGTACTGGAGTGCGTCACACCTTGCGTCATGTACTGGAGTAAGTCACACCCTGCGTCATGTACTGGAGTACGTCATTCCCTGCGTCACTATGTACTGGAGTGCGCCACACCTTGCGTCATGTACTCGAGTGCGTCACACCTTGCGTCATGTACTGGAGTACGTCACACCCTGCGCCATGTACTGGAGTACGTCACACCCTGCATCACTATGTACTGGAGAGCGTCACACCTTGCGTCATGTACTGGAGTGCGTCACACCCTGCGTCATGTACTGGAGTACGTCACACCTTGCGTCTTGTACTGGAGTACGTCACACCCTGCGTCATGTACTGGAGTGCGTCACTCCCTGCGTCATCTACTGGAGTGCGTCACACCTTGCGTCATGTACTGGAGTGCGTCACACCCTGCGTCATTTACTGGAGTGCGTCACACCCTGCGTCATGTACTGGAGTGCGTCACACCCTGCCTCATGTACTGGAGTGCGTCACACCCTGCCTCATGTACTGGAGTGCGTCACACCCTGCGTCATTTACTGGAGTGCGTCACACCCTGCGTCATGTACTGGAGTGCGTCACACCCTGCGTCATGTACTGGAGTGCGTCACACCCTGCGTCATGTACTGGAGTGCGTCACTCCCTGCGTCATCTACTGGAATGCGTCACACCTTGCGTCATGTACTGGAGTGCGTCACATCTTGCGTCATGTACTGGAGTGCGTCACGCCTTGCGTCATGTACTGGAGTGCGTCACACCCTGCGTCATATACTGGAGTGCGTCATGTACTGGAGTACGTCATACCTTGCGTCATGTACTGGAGTACGTCAAACCCTGCGTCACTATGTACAGGAGTGCGTCACACCCTGCGTCATGTACTGGAGTGCGTCACACCCTGCGTCATGTACTGGAGTGCGTCACACCTTGCGTCATGTACTGGATTACGTCACACCCTGCGTCATGTACTGGAGTACGTCACCCCCTGCGTCACTATGTACTGGAGCGCTTCACACCTTGCGTCATGTACTGGAGTACGTCACACCCTGCTTCACTATGTACTGAAGTGCGTCACACCTTGCGTCATGTACTGGAGTACGTCGCACCTTGCGTCATGTACTGGAGTACGTCACACCCTGCGTCACTATGTACTGGAGTGCGTCACACCTTGCGTCATGTACTGGAGTGCGTCACACCTTGCGTCATGTACTGGAGTGCGTCACACCTTGCATCATGTACTGGAGTGCGTCACACCCTGCGTCACTATGTACTGGAGTCCGTCACACCCTGCGTCACTATGTACTGGAGTGCGTCAGACCTTGCGTCATGTACTGGAGTGCGTAACACCTTGCGTCAAGTACTGGAGTGCGTCACACCTTGCGTCGTGTACTGGAGTGCGTCACACCTTGCGTCATGTACTGGAGTGCGTCACACCTTGCGTCATGTATTGGAGTGTGTCACACCTTGCGTCATGTACTGGAATACGTCACACCTTGCGTCATGTAATGGAGTGCGTCACACCCTGCGTCATGTACTGGAGTACTTCACACCTTGCGTCATGTGCTGGAGTTCGTCATACCCTGCGTCATGTACTGGAGTACGTCACACCCTGCATCATGTACTGGAGTACGTCACACCCTGCGTCATGTACTGGAGTACGTCACACCCTGCGTCATGTACTGGAGTTCGTCACACCCTGCGTCATGTACTGGAGTACGTCACACCCTGCGTCATGTACTGGAGTACGTCACACCTTGCAGCATGTACTGGAGAACGTCACACCCTGCGTCATGTACTGGAGTACGTTACACTCTGCGTCATATACTGGAGTACGTCACACCCTGCGTCATGTACTGGAGTACGTCACACCCTGCGTCATGTACTGGAGTACGTCACACCCTGCGTCATGTACTGGAGTGCTTCACACCTTGCGTCATGTACTGGAGTACGTCACACCCTGCGATCATGGTGTAATAGCCCATAAAATACGTGCTAAAGGAATAACTGGGAAAGTGGGGAGATGGATCTTTAACTTCCTAACAAATCGAACACAAAGAGTAGTGGTCAACAGAGTTAAATCGGAGGCTGCCATAGTGAAGAGCTCTGTTCCACATGGCACAGTACTCGCCCCCATCTTATTCCTTATCCTCATATCAGACATAAACAGAGATATACACCACAGCACCGTATCATCCTTTGCGGATGATACTAGGATCTGCATGAGGCTGTCATCTGCTGAGGACGCGGTTAACCTCCAAGAAGATATAAACAAAGTTTTCCAGTGGGCAACGGTAAACAATATGATGTTCAATGAGGACAAATTCCAACTACTCCGTTATGGAAAACTGGAGGAGATAATAACTAGAACAGAGTATACTACTGACTCCGGCCATACAATAGAGTGGAAAAATAATGTAAGGGACCTGGGAGTAGTAATGTCTGAGGATCTCACTTTCAAGGATCACAACAGTGCCACGATCGCACGTACAAAGAAAATGATAGGATGGATAATGAGAACTTTCAAAACGAGAGATGCCAAGCCCATGATGATCCTTTTCAAATCACTTGTTCTCTCTAGGCTGGAATACTGCTGTACATTAACATATCCATTCAAAGCAGGTGAAATCGCAGATCTAGAGAGTGTACAGAGATCCTTTACTGCACGTATAAGTTCTGTCAAGCACCTTAACTACTGGGAACGCTTGGAAGCACTTGACTTGTACTCGTTGGAACGCAGGAGGGAGAGATATATCATAATCTACACTTGGAAAATCTTGGAAGAAATGGTCCCAAATCTGCACACAGAAATCACTCCCTACGGAAGTAAAAGACTGGGCAGGCGATGCAAAATGCCGCCAATAAAAAGTAGGGGAGCCATTGGTACACTAAGAGAAAACACCATAAGTGTCCGGGGCCCAAAACTGCTCAACAGCCTCCCATCAGGCATTAGGGGAATTGCCAATAAGCCCCTGGCTGCCTTCAAGAGAGAGCTGGACAGATACCTAAAGTCAGTGCCGGATCAGCCGGGCTGTGGCTCATACGTCGGACTGCGTGCGGCCAGCAGTAACAGCCTGGTTGATCAGGCCCTGATCCATCGGGAGGCCTGGTCATGGACCGGGCCGCGGGGGCGTTGATCCCCGGAATAACCTCCAGGTAACCTCCAGGTATGTACTGGAGTACGTCACACCCTGCGTCATGTACTAGAGTACGTCACACCCTGCGTCATGTACTAGAGT
This sequence comes from Cherax quadricarinatus, assembly GCF_026875155.1. NCBI lineage: Eukaryota > Metazoa > Arthropoda > Malacostraca > Decapoda > Parastacidae > Cherax > Cherax quadricarinatus. The sequence continues at coordinate 40,489,514 of NC_069433.1, read as the reverse complement.
ACGTCACACCATGCGTCATGTACTAGAGTACGTCACACCCTGCGTCATGTACTGGAGTACGTCACACCATGCGTCATGTACTAGAGTACGTCACACCCTGCGTCATGTACTAGAGTACGTCACACCCTGCGTCATGTACTAGAGTACGTCACACCATGCGTCATGTACTAGAGTACGTCACACCCTGCGTCATGTACTGGAGTGCTTCACACCTTGCGTCATGTACTGGAGTACGTCACACACCCTGCGTCATGTACTAGAGTACGTCACACACCCGCGTCATGTACTAGAGTACGTCACACCATGCGTCATGTACTAGAGTACGTCACACCCTGCGTCATGTACTGGAGTGCTTCACACCTTGCGTCATGTACTGGAGTACGTCACACCCTGCGTCATGTACTAGAGTACGTCACACCCTGCGTCATGTACTAGAGTACGTCACACCATGCGTCATGTACTAGAGTACGTCACACCCTGCGTCATGTACTGGAGTGCTTCACACCATGCGTCATGTACTAGAGTACGTCACACCATGCGTCATGTACTAGAGTACGTCACACCCTGCGTCATGTACTGGAGTGCTTCACACCTTGCGTCATGTACTGGAGTACGTCACACCCTGCGTCATGTACTAGAGTACGTCACACCCTGCGTCATGTACTAGAGTACGTCACACCATGCGTCATGTACTAGAGTACGTCACACCCTGCGTCATGTACTGGAGTGCTTCACACCATGCGTCATGTACTAGAGTACGTCACACCCTGCGTCATGTACTGGAGTACGTCACACCCTGCGTCATGTACTGGAGTACGTCACACCCTGCGTCATGTACAGGAGTAACGTCACACCCTGGCCTGCGTCGTGTACTGAGTACGTCCACACCCTGCGTCATGTACTGGAGTACGTCACACCCTGCGTCATGTACTGAGTAACGTTCACACCTGCGTCATGTCAGGAGTACGTCACAACCCAGCGTCAGGTACTGGTGAAGTACGTCACACCATGCGTCATGGACTGCGTACGTCCACAACCCCTGCGTCATGGTACTGTAGTACTCACACCCTGCGTACATGTACTGGAGTACGTCACACCCGGGCGTCCTGTACTGGAGGTACGTCAACCCGGCGTCATGTACTGGAGTGGGATAAAATGATTTCGATCCAATATCAGCGTCTCGGTTGTTGCTGTTGTTGTTGTTGCTGTTGTTGTTGTTGTTGTTGTTGCTGTTGTTTTGGTTGTTGCTGAGTTGATGTTGTGTATGTTGTCATTGTGTTGTTGTTGTTGTAGTTGTTGTTGTGTTGTGTTTGTTGTTGTTGTTGCAGATGTTGGTTGTTGCTGTTGGTGTTGTTGTTGTTGTTGTTGTGCTGCTGTTGTTTGTTGTTGTTGTTGTTGTTGTTGCTGTTTGTTGTTGTTGTTGTTTGCTGTTGTTGTTGTTGTTGTTGTTGTTTTGCTGCTTTTTTTGTGTTGTTCTTGTTGTTTTTGGTGTTGTTGCTGTTGCTTGTTTTGTTGTTTGTTGTTGCTGTTGGTTGTTGTTGTGGTTTGTTGGGTTTTTTGCGGTTGTGTAGTCGTTGTTGGTTGTTTTGTTGTAGTGTTTGTTGTTGCTGTTGTTGTGTTTGTTGTTGCTGTTTTTGGTTGTTTGGTTGCTGGTTGTTTTGTTGTTGTTGCGGATGTGATGTTGTTGTTGTTGTTGTTTGCTGTTGTTGTTGTGTTGTTGTTGTTGTTGTTGCTGCTGTTTTGGTTGTTGTTGTTTGTGGTTGTTGCTGGCTGTTGTTGTTGTTTGTTGTATGTTGTTGTTGTGTTGTTTGTTTGTTGTTGTTTGTTGTTGTTGTTGTTGTTGCTGTTGTTGGTTGTTGTGATGTTGTTGTTGTTGTTGCTGCTGTTGTTGTTGGTTGTTGTTTTGTTGTTGCTGCTATTGTTGTTGTGTTGTTGTTGTTTTGTTGTTGCTGCCTGTTGTGTGTTTGTTGTTGTTGTTGTTGCTGTTGTGTTGTTGTTGTTGTTTTGCTGTTGCTGTTTGTTGTGTTGTTGTGTTGTTGTTGTTGTTGTTGTTGTTGCTGCTGTTGTTGTTGTTTGTTGTTGTTTTGTTGTTGCTGTTGTTGTTGTTGTTGTTGTTGTATGTTGTTGTTGTGTTGTTAGTTGTTGTTGTTGGTTGCGGTTGTTGTGTTTTGTTGTTGTTGTTGTTGGTTGTTGTTGTGTTGCTGGTTTGTTGTTGTTGTTGTTGTTGTTGTGTTGTGTTGTTGTGTGTTGTTGGTTGTTGCTGTTGTGTTGTTGATTGTTGTTGTTGTTTGTTGTGTGTAGGTGTGGTTGTTGCTGTTGTTTGTTGTTGTTTGTGTTGTTGTTTGTTTGTTGTTGTTGTTGTTGTTGTTTTGTTGCTGTTTGTGTTGCTGTTGTTGTTGTTGTTGTTGTTGTGGTTGTTGTGGTTGTTGCGAGACATACTTGTTGTCTCTTGTAGTTGTTGTGTTGTTGTTGTAGTTGTTGCTGTTGAGTGTTGTTGATGTTGTGTTGTTGTTGTTGTTGTTTGTGTGGAGGTTGTTGTTGTTGCTCCTGTGTTGTTGTTGTTGTTGGTTGTTGTTGTTGTTGTGTTGTTGTTTGTTGTTGCTGTTGTTGTTGTTGTTGTTGTTTGTGTTGTTGTTGTTTGTTGTTGTTGTTTGTTGTTGCTGTTTGATGTTGCTGTGTTGTTGTGTTGTTGTTGTTGTGTTGTTGTTTGTTGTTGTTTGTTGTTGTTGTTGTTGCTGTTTGTTGTGGCTGTGTTGTTGTTGTTTTTGTTGCTGTTGTTGCTGTTGTTGTTTGATGTTGTTTGTTTTTGTTGTTTGATGGTTGGTTTGTTGTGTTGTTGTTGTTGATGTTGTATGTTGTTTGTTGTTGTTGATGTTTGTTGTTGTTGACAGGGTGTTGTTGTTGTTGTTTTGTTGTTTGGTTGTTGTTGATGTTGTGTTGTATGTTGTTTGCTGTTTTGTTGTTGTTGGTGGTTGTTGTTGTTGTTGTGTTGGTTGTTGTTGTTTGTTGTGTTATAAATCTCAAGATATTTCTTCTCTTGCTCTCAGAATACGCTAACTTTAAACCCAACCACACAACAACCAGATATTCAACCACCCAACACACCCAGATAGTCAACCACTCCAACAAACAACCAGATAAATCACACCACCCCAACACCCAATATCAACCACCCAACCAGATAATCACCACCCAACACCAATAATCACCACCCAACAACCAATAATCACCACACCAAACAACCAGATAATCAATCCCCCCCAACAACTCAGATATCAACCACCCCAACAACCAGATAATCAACCACCCAACAACCAGTTAATCAACCACCAAACAAACAACCAGATAATCAACCACCCAACAACCAGATAATCAACCACCCAACAACCAGATAATCAACCACCCAACAACCAGATAATCAACCACCCAACAACCAGATAATCAACCACCCAACATCCAATAATCACACCACCCAACAAACAACTAAGATAATCTCAACCCCACCACAACCAGATAATCAACCACCCAACATACCCAATATCAACCACCCAACAAACAACCAGATAATCAAGCAACCACCAACAACCAGATATTCAACCACCCAACAACCAGATAATCAACCACCCCCAACAAACAACCATATAACAACCACCCAACAACAGATAATCAACCACCCCACCAGATAATCCAACCACCCAACACCAGATAATCAACCACCCAACAACCAGATAATCAACCACCCAACAACCAGATAATCAACCACCCAACAACCAGATAATCAACCACCCAACAACCAGATAATCATCCACCCCAACAACCAGTTAATCACCACCAAACAAACAACCCAGATAATCAACCACCCAACAATCCAGATAAGCAACCCCCCAACAACCAATAATCAACCACCCAACAAACCAGATAATCAACCACCCAACAACCAGAGAATCAATCCACCCAACAACCAATAATCAACCACCCAACAAACAACCAGATAATCAACCACCCAACAACCAGATAATCAACCACCCAACAACCAGATAATCAACCACCCAACAAACAACCAGATAATCAACCACCCAACATCCAGACTTAATCAACCACCCTACCAGATAATCAACCACCCAACAACCAGATAATCAACCATCCCCAACAACCAATAATCAACCACCCAGCAACCCATAATCAACCATCCAACAACCAATAATCAACCACCAACAACCAGATAATCAACCACCCAACAACTAGATAACACCACCAAAAACAAACAACAGATAATCAACCACCCAACAACCAGATAATTAACAACCAACAACAACCAGATAATCAACACACCACAACAAACAACCGAGATAATCAACCACCCAAACAACCAATAATCAACCACCCAACAACCAATAATCAACCACCCAACAAACAACCAATAAGTCAACCACCCAACAACCAATAATCAACCACCCAACAACCAATAATCAACCACCCAACAACCAGGATAATCAACCACTCCAACAACCAATAATCAACCACCAACAACCAATAATCAACCCCCAACAACCAATAATCAACCACCCAACAATCTGATAATCAACCACCCAACAACCAATAATCAACCACCCAACAACCAGATAAGCAACCACCCAACACAAGATAATCAAACCCCCCAACTCAGATAATCAACCACCCAACAACCAGATAATCAACCACCCAACAACCAGATAATCAACCACCCAACAACCAGATAATCAATCACCCCCAACAACCAGCTAATCAACCACTCAACAACCAGATAAGCACCACCCAACAACCAGATAGTCAACACCCAACAACCAGATAATCAACAAACCCAACAACCATAATCAACCACCCACAACCAGGAGAATCAACCACCCAACAACCAATAACCAACCACCCAACAACCAGTAATCAACCACCCAACAAACAGACCTAATCACTCCCCAACAACCAATAATCATCCACCCAACAACCAGAGAATCACCACCCAGACAACAAGAAATCAACCACCCAACAACCAGATATCAACCACCCAGCAACAAGAAATCAACACCCACAACAAGATAAACAACCACCCAACAACCAGATAATCATCCACCCAACAACCAGATAATTAAACACCCAACGTCCAGCTAATCAACCACCCAACAACCAGATAATCAACCACCCAACAACAGATAATCAAACACCCAACAACCAGTAATCAACCACCCAACAACCAGTAATCAACCACCCATCAACCAATATCAACCACCCAACAACCAGATATCAACCACCCCACAACCAATAAATCAACCATCAAACAAACAACCAATAATCAACCACCCAACCAACCAATAATCAACCACCCAACAACCAGATAGAACAACCACCCAACAAACAACCAGATAATCAACCACCCCACAACGAGATAATCAACCACCCAACAAACAACCAATAATCACCACCCAACAAACAGATAATCAACCACCCAACAACCAGATAATCAACCACCCCAACAACCAGAAATCAAACCACCCAACAACAATAATGAACCACACCCAACAACCAGATAATCAACCACTCAACCAACCGATAATCAACCACCCAACATCAGATAATCAACCACCCAACAACCAGATAATCAACCACCCAACAACCAGATAATCAACCACCCAACAACAAGATAATCAACCACCCAACAACCAGATAATCAACCACCCAACAACCAGATACTTCAACACCGAAACACCCACAACCAGATAATCAACCACCCAACAACCAGAATATTTCAACACCCCAACAACCCAGATAATCAAATCATCCCAACAACCCGATAATCAACCACTCAACAACCAGACAATCAAACCACCCAACAACCAATATCAACCTTCCAACAACAGATAATCAACCACCAAACAACGCAGATAATCAACCCACCCAACTAAACAACCGATAATCAACCACCCAACAACCAGATAATCAACGACAACAACAACCAGATAAAACATCCACCCAACAACCAGATAATCAACTACCCAACAACCAGAATAATCAACCACCCAACAACCAGGTACTCAACCACCGCAAACAACAAGATAATCAACCACCCAACAACCAGAGTACTCAACCACCCAACAACAAGATAATCAACTCACCCTCCACCAATATCAACACACCAACAACCAATAATCAACCACCCAACAACAAGAAAATCAACCACCCAACAACCCAAACCAACCACCCAACAAGCCAATAATCACCACCCAATACCAGATAATCAACCACCCAACATCCAAGATATACCACCACCAACAACAGATAATCAACCGCACCAACAACCAGAGAACCAACCAACCCCCCACAAGATAAACAAACCACCCAACAACCAGATAATCAACCACCCAACAACCAGATAACAACCACCCACCAACCAGATAATCAACCACAACAACATGATAATCAAACACGCCAACAACCCGATAATCAACCACCCAACAAACAACCAATAATCAACACCCAACAACCATATAATCGACCCCCCCCCAACCCAACAACCTATAATCAACCACCCAACAACAGATAATCAACCACCCAACAACCAGATAATCAACCACCCAACAACCCATAATCACCCACCCAAACAAACAACCAGAATTCAACCACCCAACAACCAGATAATCAACCACCCAACCAACAAACCAGATAATCAACCACTTCAACTACCGATAATGGAACCACCCTACTACCAATAATCAACCACCCACCCAAACAACCAATATCAACCACCCAACCACAGATAATCAACCACCCAACAACCATATAATCACCACACCACCAACCAGATAATCCACCCACCCAACAAACAACCAGATAATCAACCACCCAACAACAACCAATAATCAACCACCCAACCATCAGATAATCAACCACCCAACAACCAGATAATCAACCACCCAACCAACCACCCAGATAATCCACCACTCAACTACCAATAATGAACCCCCCACTACTCAGATAATCAACCAGCCAACAAACAACCAGATTAACAACCCCCCAACAACAATAATCAACCACCCAACAGCCACATATCAAACCATCCACCAACCAGATTGATCAACCACCTAACAAACAACCAGATAATCAACCACCCAACAAACACCAGATGGCAACACCCAACAACCAATAATCAACCACCCAACAACCAAAAGTCAACCACCCTACAACCAATAATCAACCACACCACAAATAATCAACCATCCAACAACCAGAATAATCACCACCCAACATACTACCAGATAATCAACCACCCAACAAACATCGAGATAACAAACCACCAAACAACCAGATAAATCAACACCCAACAACCCGATAATCAAACCACCCAACGAAACAACCAGAAAATCCACCACCCAACAAACAACCAATAATCAACCAACCCAACAAACAACCCAGATCATCAACCACCTAATCAAAACACCAGAAATCAACCACACCAACATCAGATAATCAACCACCCAACCACCAGAGAAACAACCACCCAACAAACATCCAGATAATCAACCATCCCAACAAACAACCAATAAACAACACCCAACAAACAACCAGATAATCACCACCCATCAAACCACCAGATAATCAATACCACCCATCACACAACCAGATAAGCAAAACCACCCAACACACCCCCAGATAATCATCCACCCAACAAACAATCATATAATCATCCACCCAACCAACAACAGATAATCCACCACCCAACAAACAACCAGATAATCAACCACCCAATAATCAAACAACCAGATAATCAACCACCCAACCCCCAGATAATCAACCACACCAACCAACAACCAATAATCAACACACCAGCAACAACCAGCAATCACCCACCAACAATCAGATAATCAACCCACCCTACAAACAATCAAGATAACCACCCAACAATCAGATAATCACCACCCAACCAACAACCAGATATCAACCACACATCAAACAATCAGATAATCAACCACCCGTAACCCAACAAACAACAGATAATCCCCCCCCAACAACAACCAGATAAGCAACCACCCAACAACAACCGATAATATCCACCCAACAAACAATCAGGATAATCAACCACCCCAACAAACAACCAGATAAAGATCCACTCCACCCAAAAATCAACAGCTGATCAACTGAAGAACCAATCAACAACCAATCAATGACCAAAACCAACCTCTCAACTAATGCAGTCCGACCTAACCTGGATTTTTACCTGGAAGAGTTCCGGGGTCAACGCCCCCGCGGCCCGTCTTGACCAGGCTCTCCTGGTGATCAGAGCCTGATCCACCAGCTGTTTCTGCTGGCTGCACACAATCCAACCGTACAGCCACAGCCCGGCTTGGTCCAGTACCCGATTTTCGGTGCTTTTTCTAGGGCCACTTGAAGACTGCCATGGTCTCGTGGTAATTCCCCCATATGTAGGCTGGAGGCAGTTGAACAGTCCTCGGCCCCTGACACTTTCTTGTATTGTCTCTTAACGTGCTAGTGACACCCCGGTCTTTGCATTGGGGGATGTTGCATAGTCTGCCAAGACTTTTGGCTTTCGTTTGAGGGATTTACGTGCAAGTTCGGTACAAGTCCCTCTAGGAGTTTCCAGAGTATATAATCATTATCTCTCCCCTCCTGCGTTCCAGGAATACAGGGTTTAGGAACATCAGCCTCCCATAAGTGAGGTGTTTATCTCCGTTAGGCGTGCCTTGAAAGTCTCTGTACATTTTCTAGGTCAGCAATTTCACCTGCCTTGAAAGGTGCTGTTAGTGTGCAGCAATATTCCAGCCTAGATAGAACAAGTGACCTGAAGAGTGTCATCATGGGCTTGGCAACCCTAGTTTTGAAGGTTCTCATTATCCATCCTGTTATTTTTGCTAGCAGCTGCGATTTGAAACAATGTTATGTCTCCTTAAGGTGAGAACCTCCGTACATGATCACAATCCCAGTCTTTGACGTTGGTTTTTCGCTCTATTTTGTGGCAGAAATTTGTTTTGTACTCTGATGAAGTTTTAATTTACCATATCTGAGTAATTGAAATTTCTCATCGTTGAACTTCGTATTGTTTTCTGCAGCCCACTGAAAGATTTGGTTGATGTCCGCCTGGAGCCTTGCAGTGTCTGCAATGGAAGACACTGTCATGCAGATTCGGGTGTCATCTGCAAAGGAAGACACGATGTTGTGGCTGAAATCCTTGTCTATGTCAGATATGAGGATGAGAAACAAGATGGGAGCGAGTACTGTGCCTTGTGGAACAGAGCTTTTCACCGTAGCCGCCTCGGACTTTTCTCTGTTGACTACTACTGTTTGTGTTCTGTTAGTGAGGAAATTATAGATCCATCTACCAACTTTTCCTGTTATTGCTTTAGCACGCGTTTTGTGCGCTATTACGCCATGGTCACACTTGTCGAAGGCTTTTGCAAAGTCTGTACATATTACATTTGCATTCTTCTTGTCTTCTAGTGCATCTAGAACCTTGTCGTAGTGGTCCAATAGTTGAGACAGACAGGAGCGACCTGTTCTAAACCCATGTTGCCCTGGGTTATGTAACTGATGGGTTTCCACATGGGTAGCGATCTTGCTTCTTAGGATCCTTTCAAAGATTTTTATGATATGACATGTTAGTGCTATCGGTCTGTAGTTCTTTGCTATCGCTTTACTGCCCCCTTTGTGGAGTGGGGCTATGTCTGTTGTTTTTAGTAACAGTGGGACGACCCCCGTGTCCATGCTCCCTCTCCATAGGATGAACACGGAGTTCCATGAGTCTGGCCCTGGGGCAGAGTGCATCGGCATGTCGTTTATCGCCTGTTCGAAGTCATTTGGCGTCAGGATAACATCAGATCGGCTTGTGTTAACCAAATTCTGTGGCTCTCTCATAAAAAATTCATTTTGATCTTTGACTCTCAGTCTGGTTAACGGCTTGCTAAAAACTGAGTCATTTTGGGACTTAAGTAGCTCATTCATTTCCTTGCTGTCATCTGTGTAGTACCCATCTTGTTTAAGTAGGGGCCCAATACTGGACGTTGCTCTCGACTTTGATTTGGCAAAGGAAAAGAAATACTTTGGGTTTCTTTCAATTTCAATTATGGCTTTTAGTTCTTCCCGCGATTCCTGACTCCTATAAGATTCCTTTAGCTTAAGTTCCATGTTTGCTGTTTCTCTGACCAGTGACTCCCTACGCTTTTCAGATATATTGGCCTCTTTTAGCCGCACTGTTATTCTTTTCCGTCGCCTGTAAAGGGAGCGCCTGTCTCTTTCTATTTTACATCTACTCCTCCTTTTTCTTAGAGGAATAAGCCTTGTGCATACATCGAGTGCCACCGAGTTAATCTGTTCTAGGCATAAGTTGGGGTCTGTGTTGCTTAGTATATCTTCCCAGCCTATATCGGTTAGGACTTGGTTTACTTGGTCCCACTTTATGTTTTTGTTATTGAAGTTGATTTTGGTGAATGCTCCCTCGTGACTAATCTCATTATGTCGGTCTGGGGCTCCACGCATACATGTCTGAACCTCAATTATGTTGTGATCTGAGTATATTGTTCTTGATATGGTGACATTTCGTATCAGATCATCATTGTTAGTGAAGATGAGGTCTAGTGTATTCTCCAGTCTAGTAGGCTCTATTATTTGCTGGTTTAAATTGAATTTTGTGCAGAGATTTAAAAGCTCGTGTGTGTGTGAGTTTTCGTCAGAGCTGCCTCCTGGTGTTATCACTGCAACAACATTATTTGCTATATTCCTCCATTTTAGGTGCCTTAAGTTGAAATCCCCCAGGAGCAAGATGTTGGGTGCAGGAGCTGGAAGATTTTCCAGACAGTGGTCAATTTTTAACAGCTGTTCCTGGAATTGCTGGGACGTTGCATCCGGAGGCTTGTAGACTACCACAATGACTAGGTTTTGGTTCTCGACCTTTACTGCTAAAACTTCCACTACGTCATTTGAGGCATTTAGCAGTTCTGTGCAAACAAGTGACTCTGCGATATACAGGCCAACCCCCCCCCCCCTTTTTGCCTGTTCACTCTGTCGCATCTGTATAGGTTGTAACCTGGGATCCATATTTCGTTGTCCAAGTGATCCTTTATGTGGGTCTCAGTAAAAGCCGCGAACATTGCGTTTGCCTCTGCAAGCAGTCCACGGATGAAAGGTATTTTGTTGTTTGTTGCTGGCTTTAGACCCTGTATATTTGCAAAGAAGAATGTCATCGGACTGGTGGTATTGTTGGTACTGGGGGGGATTTTTTTTCCGGCATTAGTATCTGTATCTATTGGTTTGGAGTGGAGGCCATCGACTGTGGTTCCACTCCAGGAATGACTGGATTTGGTGTACGATTTCCGCCATTTCCTGCCAGTTTTTTTTCCTTCCTGGCACTAAAAAACCTCTCCCTCTTGAGTGGCTGTGGCTACCCAGGTTTTCCCATGGCCTGGATGTTTTGTATCTTTTTGTCCCCTTTAGATGGTGTGCCTGGCAATTTAAGTTATAGCACAGTCTTTCCTGTACTGAAGATGGACTAACCAAGCACCCATTCAACCAAACAACCTGACCATCAAACATTCAACCAAATAACTAAGAAACCAGCTGATCACTCAACCAATTAACCAACCAATGAATAAAAAGTCAAGCAACCATTTAACCAGCCAGTCAGTCTAGCAACCAATCAAGCAGCCAATCAACCAACAAATCATCCAGCCAGCCAATCAACCAACAAATCATCAACCAAATAAATCAATTGATAAATAAACCAACTAATCAACCGTCCAATCATCCACCCAACCATTTAACCAATCATCCATTTAATCAACCTATTCATCAACCAACAATCCAACCATCTACTCAATCAACCAACCACCAAATAAACACAGCAACCAATAAACAACTACAGCAACCAACAGCCACAGGAACCACAAAACAACCAAAACAACCACCAAACTGCCAAAACAGTCACCAAACAACCTCAGCAACCAACAAATAACCCCAGCATGCAACCAACAACCAGAGCAACCACCAAACAACCAAAACAACCACCAAACAACCACAGCAACCAGCAAACAACTACAGCAATAACAAATCACAGCAACCACCAAACAACCGTTGCAACCACCAATCACAGCAACCACCAAACAACCGTTGCAACCACCAATCACAGACCACCAAACAACCGTTGCAACCACCAATCACAGCAACCACCAAACAACCGTTGCAACCACCAATCACAGCAACCACCAAACAACTATTGCAACCAAACAATCACAGAAACCGCCAAACAATCACAGCAACCACCAAACAACTATTGCAACCAAACAATCACAGAAACCGCCAAACAATCACAGCAACCACCAAACAACTATTGCAACCAAACAATCACATAAACCGCCAAACAATCACAGCAACCACCAATCAAAGCAACCAGCAAACAACCATCTTACCAATCTCTAAATATTTCTTCCATTACTCTCAAAAAATCTCGAAACTCTGGCGTGAATAAAGAAATATAGTTTTGCCTTTAAACCCAGAGAAAACCTGGTGTTTTTCCCGCTCAGGGAGGAACGACCCAGCGTCCTGAGACACACCAGACAATATATCTTCTCAACCTGTCATACGCACCAGGTTTCTGTTTTTGTCAATACCCCATCCCCTTCCTACGTCCAAGAACGGAGGATCGAGCCTCGACAATTCCCAGTGATGATTGACGGGTAATCAACAATATTGTGAGCTGCACAAGAGTTGTATACAATACTGACATGATAAATACACATATATGTAACATCTGGGTATAATATGTAACATCTGGGTATAATATGTAACATCTGGGTATAATATGTAACATCTGGGTATAATATGTAATATCTTTATATACTACAAGTATATATAAGGTATATATAAGGTATATATAAAGTATATATAAGGTATATACAAGGTATACAGACCAGAGCTGACATCAGTGATATACTACTATATAGAAAGCCGCTTTTTATGCTCCGCATTTCCCAGGATGCGACCCACACCAGTCCACTAACTCCCAGGAACCCATTTTAAACTGATGGGTGAACAGGGACAGAGACAGCAGGTGTCTTATGCAAACACCTCCGTATTGTTTTCCAGCCGGACCGGAGGAGATTCGAACTCTGGACCTCAGTGTGTGAGCTGAGTGCGCTAGTGATCCAGGTACGGGACACCGTAGACGCATCACCATCCAGTGGCTTCATCAGTACATATTCTAGGACATAATCTGAAGACAGAAGAACTATATACAGTCAGTCCCTCCGCCTTGGATTTATCTTCAAATTATTGATAAAGATACCCAGATGTTGCGTTTGTGTCTGATTTTCAGTATTATGAGTGGTCACAGACTGAAGTGGGATATGAGAACGGAGGTCCGAGCTTGCGCCTCCCATGCAGGCTTTAACACTCTGAAAAATACATAAATATACCGTTCACTGCCAGATTCAATAGGTATCCCCTGTTTCCCAGAATCCCAGTTTTCTTTAATGACCTGGGAGAGGTATCCCTTGCATCCAATACCACATTCTTTAGAAACTTAATGACCTGTGGGAGGTATCCCTGTATTCCACAACACATTTTTTGTACTTTATCTGGGACATATATTCCCGGTATACCTCAATTCCAGCACCTGTACCCAAATGATACTAGAGAGAGGTATCCCTGTATTTCTTTTCATTAAGCACTTTAATGATCCGAGAGAGGTATACCCCGCATACTACAACCACAGATCCATTTACCATGATGACCTGAGAGAAGTATCCCCGAGTCATTCAACCCCAACATCCTGTACAATAAAGTGTCTGTCAAATTAGCTGCCTTCACAGCTGTAGGTTAGGTAAGGTTTGTCAGGAAACAGGACAAGTGTCTCCTGACGCGGGTCTTTGTCAAATGATGACCCGCCATTGGAGCTTTCGGTCATCTGACTGAGGCCTTCCACTGGCTTACCGGTCCACCCCTTTAAAAATTAGTCAGTTATAATCATTTAGTAATATTTTTAAGCTCCAGAGCTGTAGTTAACGTCAGATGCTATAAGAAAACTTTCAGTTTCTGATCAACTGATTAGGAAAAGTTATAGAGCAAAAGTGCCACAAGTCACTAAAATTTGAGACGTCAGCTGTTTTAAAACACTTTGGAACCTATTTGACTAGAACCTAATTAAATCTACACAAGATTGTTAACCTATATTACAACGTTGTAATGAGGATCGATACCATGCCTAACCCTTCTAGGGTAGGGTAGGTGCCTGAGCCCGAGCCTTTAGCTCACAAGACTGTCATTTCCATTAGCCTCCTTGGGGCGGGGATGGCAGACCAGAGAGGCCTAGCTTGTGGCTAGGCCTGGGGACAGTTGGTCTCAAAGATGAGGAGGTACTTGTGCCTCCTCCCATGGGAGACTTAGGTCTCAGACACTCCCTAGAGGGAGCCAAGGCCGGGCCACCACTTGGAAAAGGCCCGGGCAGGGAGAATACCGGCCAATCTTTAATAATAATAATAAGTTGTAATGAGAGACATCTTCATCATGAGACTAAAAGTCAATTACAGTGTCTTACCATACAACGTCGTGTGAACCAGTGCTGCCCAGAGCTCAACCGGTCATTACACAGCTCGAACCTGCTTTCTGAATGGCTCGAAAAATTATTCGGCTCCGACTTTGATAAACGAGGCACCAAGGACACAGATTTTTGTACATTAAACTATTCATCTCATGCGCACCAGTATTGTCTCCTCTCGTAATCATATTCTTCCTTCTCAAAAACATACTGTTGCCTAGTATGCTCAAGTGTAAGGTTAAGATAAGATAAGATAAGATTTCGTTCGGATTTTTAATCCCGGAGGGTTAGCCACCCAGGATAACCCAAGAAAGTCAGTGCGTCATCGAGGACTGTCTAACTTATTTCCATTGGGGTCCTTAATCTTGTCCCCCAGGATGCGACCCACACCAGTCGACTAACACCCAGGTACCTATTTGCTGCTAGGTGAACAGGACAACAGGTTTGCCAGTTCGAGAACCAGACCAGGTTCATCATTTGCTTCTGTGAATGTCTGGGTATCAGGCAGACATTCACGTGTATGATCATCACTATTGTGAGCAAGAACACAGAGTTAGGAATGAAGTCTAATACGAGTCCCCTGAGAAGCTGACCTAGCAATCTGAGATGCCATACCGGATGATTCCGACCTTAGCTTGTTATTTAAGAACATGAGAGCATAAGAAAGAAGCACTGCAACAGGCCTACTGACCCATGAGGAGCAGGTCCATGTCCCCCCCCCCCCGGATAAGACCAATGACCCACCCAGTCTGGTCATCTCCACTATTTATTAGCTAAAGAATCTACAGCAGTTAATGTTGAAGATTGAGACACTTATGCAGCATATGGGAATCTTTATTCAGGAAACGTTTCGCCACACAGTGGCTTCATCAGTCCAATACAAAGAGGAAGGCGTAAGGAGAGGAGGAGTATGAGGTAATCAGTCCCTCAGCCTGGAGTCGATGTGTTCAGTCCATCAATCTTGTAGAATGTACAGCATAGGGCCGTAGACGTGGCTTATATACTGTAGTGAGGTGAGGTGAAGCAGGCGGAGGCGGGGTCATAGTGGTACCATCCACTAGTCGAAGTAGGTCTTCGTCCAAAGGTTGAACAAGTGTTGAAGAATTCTTTGTAACAAGATCCAATGACCTACTTCGACTAGTGGATGGTACCACTATGACCCCGCCTCCGCCTGCTTCACCTCACCTCACTACAGTATATAAGCCACGTCTACGGCCCTATGCTGTACATTCTACAAGATTGATGGACTGAACACATCGACTCCAGGCTGAGGGACTGATTACCTCATACTTCTCCTCTCCTTACGCCTTCCTCTTTGTATTAGACTGATGAAGCCACTATGTGGCGAAACGTTTCCTGAATAAAGATTCCCATATGCTGCATAAGTGTCTCAATCTTCAACTTGTCGGTTTTTCAAACCATTCATCACAGAAGTTAATGTACGTCGATATTCAAGATTCAAGAGTGACAAAGCAAATTCTGTCACCAAACACAGAGGCAAGAGGCATCATTTGACCAGCAGTGTTAACAAGAACCGCCCGGTAATAACAGGCTCAACGCACAACAACCATAACACAGTCAAACAGCAATGTAAACAAGAGAGCGCAATGCATGTAGTTGAGCAGTACAATGTATCATGGCTGGGCAGTGTATTGAAATGTATCAAAATAACAATGGTTTCAGTAACAGTCACCCCATATTACGAACACATATTTATAAATACAGGCCAAATGTAAGAGGCCATAACTCAAGTCTTAAGAGAAGGAGTAATCTAAGCATCAGACGGCACAGGAAAAATCACAACGTAGATTTCAGTACCTGTATATTTCCTACGAGAAATTTTCGGAATATAATTATATACGGAGTGGGTATTATCAGCAGAATAATAATAATGAACGAGATAGCAAAGGGCCGCTCACCAGAGTTGGTTTTATACGTCAGTGGTGACGTGTACTTAGCTCAGTGGTGACGTGTACTTAGCTCAGTGGTGACGTGTACTTAGCTCTGTGAAGACCTGTTTGTGTGCTCTCTGTGAATCTGAACCAGCATGCCCTCTCTTGAGCAACTTTACCAGCAGCTGAGATAAGAGCTCAGAGTTGCTAAGATGGAGATACGGCGATTAACGGAGGAGAACAAGAGGATTCGTAGTAATCCTTCTGTTGTGAGTCCCCAGGTTAAGAGGGGAGCTTGGTCAGTGGCCAGGCAACATGGAACCAAGCTGAAGATCAAGAAAACGGTTGGAGAGGCAGAAACAACGAGAAACCAGAAGACTACCGTGGAAACTTCCAACCCATTCTCCGTGCTACCTGACGAATGTGAGTGTTCTACTGGGAATGCCACAACGAGCACCAAAGAAGCATTGGCAGACGTGAGTAAGACATCCCTAGAAACCCCAACGAAGACCATCGAGAACGTCTTGACGAATTCTACAAGTGGTGTAATGCTACCTGGCGAAGGTGAGTCGACTACTCGGAGCATCACGACGGACGACGCCAAGGAAGGTAAAAACATTGTTGTTGTTGGGGATAGCCAGATTTGGTACATGGATAGGGCATTCTGCTTGAAGGATAGGAGTAGGAGGCAGAGAGTGTGTTTTCCTGGGGCTGGGATGAAGGATATTGTTAGCCATCTGGATGACATCATGAGAGGTAATGGGAGCAATCCTATTATCTGTCTCAGTGCTGGAGGCAACGATGTTGGCAGACGTAGGAGTGAGGACCTGATTAGCAGGTATAGGTCAGCAATAGAGATAATTAGGAGGAAGGGTGGGAAACCAGTCATATGTGGCATTTTGCCAAGGAGAGGAGTTGGAAATGAATGGTTGTCCAGAGCAATTGGTGTCAATTGCTGGCTGGACAAATACTGTAAGGAAAATGCGGTAACATTCATTGACGACTGGGACCTCTTCTATGGCAGAAATGACATGTATGCCAGGGATGGGGTTAACTTATCTAGGTGTGGGGTGGGAGCACTGGCCAACGCATTGGAGGGAGCTGTTAGGTCTTTAAACTAGGAATAGTTAGTGGTATGGGTTTTGGCGGGAAAACTGTGAAGTCGCAGTGTAGTAATATGAGTACTAGGAGAACTAGTAATAGGCAAAATGAGGTGGATATTGGAAAGCCAATGGCACTAATTGACAAGGACAGTAATAGGTTTAGTGGAATAACAGAAATGAGCAGGAAGGGTAAAGAGAGAGGAGGGTCTTTAAATATTTATTACACAAATAGTCGCAGTGCTAGGAATAAGATGGACGAGTTGAGACTAGTTGCTAGTGCAGGTAACATTGATGTATTTGCCATAACTGAGACGTGGTTTAATTCAAAAAGTCGGGACATGCCTGCAGAATGTCACATTCAGGGTTTTAAATTGTTCCAAGTAGATAGAAGTGTCGGGAAGGGGGGTGGGGTGGCATTGTATGTCCGAGATCGCTTGAACTGTTGCATAAAAACGGGTATTAAGTCTGAAGTAACACATACAGAGTCTGTTTGGATAGAATTTTCAGAGGGGCATAAAAAATTAATTTTAGGTGTGATATACCATCCCCCAAATTTAGATAGGGACCAGGGGAGACTACAATGGGAGGAAATTGTTAGGGCCACAAGGCACGATAATGTAGAAATTTTCCCTAGGAGACTTTAATTTTAGTCATATTGATTGGAATTTCTTAACTGGGAATTTAGAATCATACGACTTTCTTAGAAGTTAGTTCAGGATTGTTTTTTGAAGCAGTTTGTGACAGAACCTACAAGGGGTAATAACCTGCTTGACTTAGTTCTGGCAAACAATGAATCCCTTGTTAATAATTTAGAAGTTTCGGAGAACTGGGTGCTAGCGACCACAAATCAATTACATTTAGCATTGAATGGAAGTACGATAGTAGCGATAACTCGGTAACAGTCCCAGATTTTCGCTTAGCAGATTACGATGGGCTTAGAGAACACTTATCATCTGTTGACTGGGGTAACGAAGAGAGCTATCAATATGACAGTTTTCTGAACACTATACATGCTGGTATAAACCTTGGTAATAAATACCGACAAGTTGGTTTAGAAAGACACGTAAGCAAACACTATAACATATTTATTAGAAAACGTTTCGGTCCTGGGACCTTGATCACTTCTAACATACAGAGGTAGAGAGACATTATATATATAGGCGGAGAGTGAGATGTGACGCACGTGACCTGAGGAATGTCATAAGAACATAAGACTGGAGGAACACTGTAGAAGGCCTACTGGCCCATGCGAGGCAGGTCCTTATCAAAACAACCTCTACCTATGAGAGGACGGGTAGACGATGAAATCATGTGACTCCTGTGTTGTTGGGTTGGTGCTGCTTAAGTAAACATTATGCCAATGTTTTTGAAATTTTGTAGTTTCCAGTGTTGCGTTCTATAGTGTCGGTGACGGCGATTAGTGAGGCTTCTAGGCACCGTCGGCGTCTGAGGTCTGGTTCGGTGAGAACGAGTTGTGCCTCGTTCCAGTTCATCAAATCCCCGTGGAGTCTCTGTGGAGGACACAGGCGTACCTTACACCCGTCTCTTTAGAGGCATTTCGATGCTCATTCGGGCGGACTGCAAGATCTCGCCTGTCTCGCCTACATATTTCTTGGGACAGAACCCACAGGGGATAGTGTAAAACGCCTGCTGTAGAATTAGAGGTGTGGGGGCTGCGTTTCGTAGTGAGGTCTTTGATAGATGATGTGTTTATGGGGAAACGTTGATTTTACTCATAGCAAGTGCCTGGCGAGTATTCGTGGCAATATCGCCACATGGGAGTACTATGAACTGTTTAGGGGCTGTTCCATGGGCGGTTTGTTGAGGATAGCTTGTGCCTTGAGTCGCAATCTCGGATGAAGAAAATGGGAACTGAAGACGTGAAAAGGGCTTGTTTTTATGTAAGTGCATTCTTTTTCCCTAGAAAACAAGGGCTGGAGATGCAAAGAGCCTCAAGAAGAACCAATGAGGACTCCTCTCTTAGTGCGGGTGTCTTGGTTGAATAGAAGTGTATAAGATCGTCCTTGTTGGTAGTTTCAAATACCTTTGAAGAGAAGTTTGTCACTGCGGGAGATCTGCACAGTAAACGTCGAGGAAAGGAAGTTTGCCATCATTTTCGAGTTCAAGTGTAAACTTTATTGAGGGTTCAACTGCATTGATCTTGTTGAGAAGGACCTGGAATTGAGACCCCTGGGATAGAAAACCAATATATCATCAACGTATCTTAGCCAGGTAACGGTGTTGGGAAGAGGTGCTGAATTTCTCCTGTCTCCAGGTTTTCCATGAAGAGGTTGGCAAGCCAGCACTGAGCGGGCTGCCCTTTTGCCATCCCAAAGCATTGTTTGTAACAGTTGTCCTATACTTGAAGAAGTAGAAATTAACACAAAGTTCCACTAAAATTGATGAAATCTAGAAGAGGTAAAGGGAGGTCGTGGTTTTCAGTGAGTCTCTGTCTCAAATGTTGATTGCAGCGTCAGTAGGAACGTTGGTAAAGAGGGCTGTGACATCGAAGGAAGCCATACTTTTGTTTTTGACTTTCAGGTTGGAAATTCGGGAGAGAAGGTCACCTGAGTGTTTTGGGGGTGGGCTTGACTGAGGGTGCCCAGAAGCGCTGAAAGGTATTTGGCAAGGTGGCCGGCTAGTCTGTGTGGTGCACTCCCTATGCCTGAAGTGATAGGCCGTAGTGGGATGCCAGGTTTGTGTTCTTAGGAAGGCCATACAGCGTGCTGGTTTCGGTTTTTACCTGGTAAAAGTTTAAGTAGTTTTTTTTCCTTGTTCTGATCTTCGTAAGATGCTACGAGCCTTTGAAGGAAAGGGCTGGATACTTTGAAGTAGCACTGATTTCCGATACAGGCTGGTATTGTTGGCATCGTTGAGAAGATTTAAGACTTTATTATTGTAGTCGACAGTGTTGAGTAACACCACACCACCTCCTTTGTCAGCGGTTGTAATGACGATATCATCGTTGTTGGCCAAGTTCCGAGTGCTTTTGGGTGTATCTTCTGGAATGACCGGGCTTGAAGGGTCAGTAGCTGCAGCATGATAATTCCTTGGACAAAGCCCCTTTTTAAACTCGGAGCTTTTCCCAAAAAGGGTTTGGGTTTTTGGGTTTCCATATCCACCAGATATGTTTCTTGTTGATGCCAGTAGTAAACTAGAGCCCTAGGCTGAGGGCTTCTGTCTCGGTGACGGTTAGTGTATAGGAAGATAAGTTATTTATGATTTCTGGTCGTCCCATTTCGTTCCATTTGCTGTGGGAACACAGGTCTTGTAGTTTTCGTGATAGCTTCAACTTCTGTTGGATGTTGGCAGTGGTAACTTGGCTGAGTATATATTCTGCCGTCCTTCTGTCAGGAGCTTACGATGCAGGTGACTCTCCCCCCTCTCCCCCCCCCCCCAATTTTACTTTATTGTTATTAATATACTCAAAAAGTTGCGCTAAACCACAAGGACGAACATTAACAGTTTCATGTACTCCCCCCTCAAGGAAGATTCCTTGATGTTGGTCAGGGGCTCTTGATTTAGGGAATTGGATCTGTGCTCCAGTTCCCCGAATAAAGCCTGAATACCTTCCACATCCCCCCCCCCCAAGCGCTGTATAATCCTCCAGGTTTAGCGCTTTGCCCTTAATTATAATAATAATTCATGTAATCCATATTACATTGTTTTATTGCTGTATAGCCCTTGTGGTTTAGCGCTTCTTTTTGATTATAATAACAATAATAATAATAATAATACTGTTTTATTTTAAAACATTACAATAATTTTATAAATATAAAAAACCTCGTCAAGTTCTCCACAGAAAAAAATAAATTTTAACATTCACAATACACAAACAACATTCACAATACACAAACAACATTCACAATACACAAACAACATTCACAATACACAAACAACATTCACAATACACAAACAACATTCACAATACACAAACAACATTCACAATACACAAACAACATTCACAATACACAAACAACATTCACAATACACAAACAACATTCACAATACACAAACAACATTCACAATACACAAACAACATTCACAATACACAAACAACATTCACAATACACAAACAACATTAACAATACACAAACAACTTTCACAATACACAAAAAACCCATTCCCCAAATACACAAAAACATTCACAATACAAAAAAACCCATTAAAATTTATACAAAAAATTTTTCCCCAAATACCCCAAACAACATTCACAATACCAAACAACATTCACCAAACACAAAAAACTTTCACAATACACAAAAATTTTTTCCCCCTTACACAAAAAAACATTACAATACAAAAACAACTTTTCAAAATTTACAAAAAACAACATTCAAAATACACAAACAACTTCCCCAAAATACCAAAAAAATTTCAAAATACAAAAAACAACATTCACAATACCCCAAACAACTTTCACAATACAAAAAACAACTTTTCACAATACACAAAAAACATTCACATACACAAAACAACATTCAAAATAAACAAACAACATTCACATACAAAAAACAACATTCAATACCAAAAAACATTCAAAATCCCCAAAAACCCAAATTTTCCCACAAAAACAAAAACCAACATTCACATACACAAAAAAAACATTCACTTTTACACAAAAAAAACATTCAAAATTATCAAAAAACATTCAAAATTACACAAACAAATTCCCAAACACAAAAAAACTTTCCAATAAACAAACAACATTAAAAAATACACAAACAACTTTCACAATACAAAAAACCCAAAAACCCAAAATTTAAAACAAACCATTCAAAAATACAAAAACCCAACATTCAAAATACACAAACAACATTCAAAATTTACCAAACAACATTCACAAAACACAAACAACATTCAAAAATTACACAAAAACTTTCACAATCAAAACAACTTCAAAATTTCACAAACAACATTCAAAAATTAACAAACAACATTCACAATCCCAAAACAACTTTCCCACAATACACAAAAAACTTTCCCAAAATTTACAAAAAACAAAAATTTTTCTTTGATTTTCCCAAAATACCCCTCCTTTTTTTTTTAAACCCTTTTTAAAACGAAATACAACATTACAAAACAAATCCCTTTGTTCATTCAAAATTATATCCCCAATATGCTTGAAAATTTTAAAATTGTACTTAAACATGTAATTTACCTAAAAATTTAAATTTACAAAATAAGGGACTTCTATATACATTGTCCCAAACTTGAAATTATTACATTGACACACATGTATTTTATAAAATTGTACACCATGTATTTATACTTTGTAACACATTATTACATGTGGTTATAAATTTCCTCGTAATAATTTAAATTTCCCCCCTTTTAAACCACAGTAAAAAAACTAAGACATCGCACTGGGCTTCACAACATCTTGAAAAACTTTTTCAAAAAAACTTCTAAAATACTAAAAAAAACAAACCTTTTTTAAGAAAATTAAAATAGTTTTAATTAAAACAATTTTAAAACAGTGAAAAATGTCAACAAATTTTATTTAACAGTTCACTGGGATATTGAAACGCATATTTGGGATTATATATAAAAAATTTTATATTAGTAAACACGTATTATCATGTTAAACGATTAGATTTTTTTATTGACAATTTTTCAGAGCAATTTCAGACTTTTTTTTTTCAAACAGTAAGGTTGATAATAGAACATTATAGGACGTAATCTAATGTTTAACCCCCCTCTCCTTTTTCGGGGAAAACCCAAACTAAGTTAAACTTGCTAAAATTTATTTTTTTGAGCATTTAAAAATTCCTTGTAAAAATTTTTATCCCGAGGGAAAAACATTACAGGGAAAATACATTAAAACCGTTTGGAAAACACCCCCCTACAGTGAAAATCAGGGGTTTAAAAGATTCTTGAATTCTAGCAATTCTATGCCCATGTAATTAAATTCTCCCCCCCCCTTTTTGAAAGGAGCCCAGCCCAAACCCAAAAACCTTTTACAACAAAATGCTCAACCTCTCACAGTCTCACCCTCTTTTCGAGCCAAAAAACCCTCTAGCCATCTAGCCCTTTCCACTACCCCCCCCTTTTTTTAAACATTTTTGTTTTATAAAATTTTCCCCTGTTTAAAAGCCCTTGTTCGTTCCTCCCCCCCACCTCCCCCCTCTCCCCCACCTCCCTCATCGCCCACGATATACAGATATAATTTTCCCACAAAATACATGCGGCCCCTCCTACACTATTTTCCCCCTCCTCTAAAACCCAAAACTCAGTCCCCTTAATCCCAAAACAAAACCCCATTCTCACCCACCTACCAACACCCCTTGCGAAACCAAGAGGGCCCTCTCGATATGCTCACAGAAATACACCACTTGATATGCTGTTTCCCCCCCCCACACACACACAAAACCCAAAACATTGGATGCAAAATTCCATCTGATACAGTCGTATTTATTTGGGAAAAACCCCAATGTAAAAACCTTAACATATTTTCCCCTCCCCTTGACTTAAAAACTTTAACTTACGAAGTCCCCCAGTTTTCAGTCCAATTATAAAATGGAAAAACGGGTCTCCCCTTCCTACCCTTTTTGGGACACCTTCCAACCTCCCCAAAACCCACGCTTTACTTTTCCCCCGGTTTTTTTTACTGAAAAAGGTATTCAACATACTCATCCCACCCTCAAGGGTCCCTACCCCCCCACCATCGCCTCACTTTCTTCCCATCACATCCCTCACCCCCTGACACCACGTTCCCCACCCAATCTCAGATAAAAAAGCTTCACGTACATGCTTTTTTCAGTCGCTCCCCAAAATTTAAATTATTATTTAAAATCAAGGGGGAAGCGAAAAACCCCGGAGGATTATACGCCTTGGGGGGGATGTGGGGGGGCCTTTCAGGTTTAAATTGGGGAAGGGGGAGCACAGACCCAAATTTCCCCTAAATCAAGACCCCCTCACCAACATAAAGGGGAACCTTCCTTGAGGGGGCTGCAAACCCAAAAAATTTTAAAACCCAAACCCCCCTTTTTTCCCCGGTTTTTCAGTACAACCCTCTGCTTCAGCCCGTGACAACCATAAACCCCAATAAAATTCGTACTTTCCTTTTTACTTGCCCCCACATTTTTCGCCACAAGGGGTAAAACCACAGCCACAATTTTGGATAAATGAGTGTATTAACACAAAAAACTCTTTGTTGTATAGTCCCAAACCCCTCGTTCTTTTTTCCCCCCAACCTATGCAAGACCCCTTTTCACTAATCTTATAGAATTTCCTCTCAAAACCCCCCCGCGCTGCCCCCCCCGTACAATACTCCACCCAAAATTTTTTTCTTTCTAACTACCTGCCCTCCATACTTATTTTCCCCGTTTTCCCCCCACCCTTTCCCAACCTCCAGTAATTTCGAAATTTTTCCCCTGGTTTTAAAATATTCCTGTTGGGGCCCCCTAAATATTTTAACAATTCCCGCTTACATTCTTTTAAAAACCCCCCCCTTTTCCCCCCCCCTAAGACCGTCCCTGGGCATCAACATAACCAAAATAAAACCCATAGCCCCCCCCTAAGTCTTTTCCCCCCCCCCCCTTTTCCACATTTTTTCAACCCATATAATGGGTCTTGCAGACATGCCCAAATTTGGGAAATTTAAGGGCATGGGGCATTTCCCCGCCCCAGCCCCCTTTCCCATTCTAAAACCCTCTTCCGCACCCTTCCATTTATTTTCACTCGTATTTCTGCACCTCTGTATTAAGTTTCCGCCCACTGCACAATTTTTCCTCACCGAAACCCATCCTCCTCATAATCATCCACAAATCTCTCTCTCTTCACAATCAAAAGCCGCCTTTCCCAAACCAAAGCAAGAACAAACCCCCGGCCGTCCCTCCTACGCTCCTCTAATAAAACCCCTTTTCCCCCCTGGCCCCTAAACATTGTTCGCCCTGGAAAACCCATCTGTCCCATTTCAAAAACCTTCCAAATAATTTTTTTTCGCAATCTTACCTAAAAACCCTTTGGGAAACATTTATAATCCCGCACATTAAAGGAAACCCCTATAATCAGGTGCTATTTTGTACCCTTCCCCCCTTTGGGAAACCCTAATACTACACCTGTCCTTTGTGTTTGACTCAGCTTAAATTTATTTCCCTTATCACATTCACCAACTGCACCAAAATTTTCCTTTTATGACATCCCAGTTGCTCAAATTTAAAATTTCAATTTTTGGGTTTTATCTATCCCCGGTGCTTTCCCTACATTCTTCCCTTTTAAAAACTGTCCACAAATTCCTTTCTTCATAGGCCCCCCCTTTATCGCTGTTTCTGCTGACTCTGGTTTCTCCGTATTTCCCCTCTCTAAAAACTTCAGATCTCCTATTTTTTCTGTTTCCCCCCCTCATATATAAACTTTAAAAAACCCCTTATCAGCATAACCCCCCTCATAAATTTCCGTAGGGTTTCTAACCTTTTGTCCCCCTCGTATAACCCCCCCCAAACCCTATTTTACGTCCAACTTCCCTCTATCATATCCTTTGGGGCGTGTCTTTAATCGCCGCAATTTCACAGGCGGATGGCTTTTTCCCCCCAAAAAAAACATCTTCCAATCCCCCTCAAACTCTCACCTTTTAAATCTTGCATTGCATTTCCATCAATTGCGCTTTGTGCCCTCAATCTCTTGTATTGGAAAAAACCCCACTAAAACCTTCAAACCCCTGTTTTTAACTTTCCCTTCCAAATATCTCTGTAAGCCATATTTCAATTGGGCTTAAACCCCCTTTCCTTTCCTCTTAAAAAATTTTTTTTTTCCGGTTTAGCCCTTTCCCCCCCACCTTTGTAGTAATCACCTCCCCTTTTCCCTTGGTCCACTCCTTTGTCCACCCCTCAAAAAACTAACCCGTCCTCCAGTCATCTAACAATCTCAAAATTAATTTTCCCAATTTTCCATGTAAAAGCTTTGGGGAAAACCTTTCCCCCCCCACACCCACGACCACTCCTCTATGATCTGAAAACACAAAAAGTTTATTTTTCGTATTACAACCGTTTCCCCCTGCCGCCCTATCCTTCCCCCAAAATAAGTATGCTTTACTTCCAACCCCCCCCCCTCACTACATCCGCTAAGCCTGCCCCCCAAAACATCCCTTTGGACCCCCAAAAAACACCCTGCCCCCTCGGTTCCCCATCTTTTCTACGTTTTCACCCCTATTCCAACCCCTCCAAATAATGAAAACAGGTAACCCCCCCCCCTATGATAAAAATTTTGTGTCCCGTAACAAAATCCTTTTTTAACACGTCTTTTTACTGTCCGCCGGGATGTAACACTCCAAAAAACACAACGTACCCCCCCCATTTCCCTTTCCCCCCCGCCCACTCTCCCCCTTCCCCCTTTTTCCCCAAAGTTTAACCCCCCCTTTGGGAAAGGGGCTGATTCAGCTATTAAAACAGCAGAAACCTCCCTTAACTTCCCAGTATACCCAGCATAAACTTTATATCCATCTCCCAACAAATCCCTTCCATCCCTAAATTATGCTCTTGTAAAAATATTACTTGTTTTCTAAGTCTCTTTAAAAATAAACTAAAGATCTTACGCTTTACATCAGCCCTTAGGCCGTTAACATTTAATGTTAGACACTTAAAAATACTATCGGGGGCTTACCAATCGACCGATGTCCTTGTGTTTCCTTACGTTTTTGCACAACATACTTTCACAATATCCTTTCTTTGCCTCACCTTTCCTCTGCCCTCCCCCCCCCTTTTTACTTTTTTTGGCACATCCACTGAGAGTTTTCTTACCAGATCGTTGCGCGGGTGTGAGGACATCATCACTATCAGAAGCACCTGCCTCTCTCTTATGTGATGCCTCTACAAATGTGCATTCCCTCATCTTCACATTCCACATTGTGGACTTCAACCACAACTTCACTAATCCTCTGTGATTGCATATCTCCATCACCCACTTTACCCCCTCTTGAATTCCACCCTCACCAACAGGTTTCCCATTCGACACCACACTTAGTGTCCCGTCCTCATTCTGTTCATCAAAAGTGTCTATTGTAGCCGTAACCTGACTACCCAATTCCACTCGTCTCACCCTCACCCTCCATACGCATATTTCAATAACCTGAGAACCTCCGGTAATGTTCACTTCTTCCGGATTGTCCTCCACGATTTCACTCCATGTTCTATGATCTTGAAGATGCTCCCCTGTAGACTGGGTCGTCACCTCTCTCTCCTTCCCCACTCCTTTCCCCTCTCCATGTTTCTCAGGTGCCGATCGACGAGGACACATTACCGCCATATGATCAAGAGCTCCACACAGTCTACAGGTTCGTCTCTGCCCGCAATGTTACATTACCTGAGTTTTTAAAGTCACTCAGTGTCACATATGATGGTTAGATTTGCGCAAGACATTTTGAGGGTTTAAAAGGGTCCCTCACGCAGTCCAGCATACATACCATCAGATCACCTTCCAACTGATGCCTGTGTTGCTTTATATCTTTTTCATCCGCTTCAAATGGGACATTCCGTAACTTTACCCAAGTATAATACTTGGATACGTCCCTCTTTGGGATTTTTCCACCATCTTGTCATATGTCGCAGCCGTCACGAATTCACAAAGATCCTTGTAGCTCCGTTTAAGGCAATACCGTACAATCGTCGTTGTTGATTTCAGTAAAGGGATCTCGTAGTATGGGGAGGCAGCATAACAGAAGCATTGGGATGATAAACCGTTCCTTTCAAAAACGTCAAATTACACAGCGTTGATTCTCCTCCTGATAGCCTGCGCCATCTGGTGAAAATCCCTCAGAGCTACCAACAGGTGCTAGCTCAACCGCCAATATCCGTCCTCCTCAAGGTTGAGTGACGATGCAGGAGCAAGTCGTACACAACCTCACGGCCAGAGAGCGATGAGGTCAATGATTGTATTACTTCGATAGGGATGGTTTTGGCTGGGGAAGGGCGGGGTTTAGTTTGAAGGACGTTGTGGAATTACACATATTATGTTACCTTCGTTTTGATATTTTTAGTTGTTCAAGTAATGGTAATGGATATCTATTTTTACCTTCGTACAGAAATGTTCAGCTTTGTTTTTCGTTTTTTAAGGTGTTATTTCATGTTATGTATTCTTAAGATTCTACAAAGTACGTGAATCAATACTCTCCTTAAGTTTGTTATTGTTCGTGCTATTCTTTTACAAACCTTGTTGTTATAAAGTGATATATTTTTTCATAATTTTATGAGGATTAAATAAATACTGCTTTTTAGATAAAATATAAAAAAAACTCCACACACCAGTACCTTAGCTACCAATGGTACAATGTAGGTGGTTATTCCACACTCCAGTACCTTAGCTACCAGTGGTACAATGTAGGTGGTTATTCCACACATCCAGTACCTTAGCTACCAGTGGTACAATGTAGGTGGTTATTCCACACACCAGTACCTTAGCTACCAGTGGTACAATGTAGGTGGTTATTCCACACACCAGTACCTTAGCTACCAGTGGAACAATGTAGGTGGTTATTCCACACTCCAGTACCTTAACCTGGGCAATGTAGGTGGTTTTCCACCACTACCTTAGCTCCAAAGGTACAATGTAGGTGGTTATTCCCCACTCCGTCCTTAGCTACCAGTTCAAGATGTGGTTATTCCACACTCAGCCTTAGTTCCAGTGGTACAATGTAGGGGGTTTTTTCCCACCACCAGTCCCTTAGCTACCAAATAGTACATGTGGTGGCTATTCCCACACCAGTAACTTGCTACCAGGGAACAATGTAGGTGGTTATTCCACATCCAAAATTAGTACATGGTACAATTAGGTGGTTTTTCCAACACCAGTCCCTTAGCTACCAATGGTAAAAATGTAGGTGGTTTTCCACACCCATCCCTTTAGCTACCGTGGAACATGTAGGGGTTTTTTCCACACCCCTTTCCCTTAGCAAAAGGGGAAAAACAATGTAGGTGGTTATTCCACACCCCACACCTTGCTCCCCATTTTCAATGTAGGGGGTTATTCCAAAACCAACCTTACTACCCAGGGGAACAATGTGGGGGTTTTCAACCAAACATCCCTTAGCTACCGGGAAACAATGTAGGGGGGGTTTATTCCACATCCTCCCTTTTGCTACCATGGAACAATGAGGTGGTTTTTCCACCCCCAAACCCCTTATACCGTGGAAAAATGTAGGTGGTTATTCCACACACGTCCCTTAGTACCATGGAAAAATGTGGGTGGTTATTCCACCCCCGTCCTTAGTCCCAGGGAAAAAATGTAGGTGGTTATTCCCACACCTACCTTGACCATGGAACAATGAGGTGGTTTTTCCCACCCCCAGTACCTTAGTCCCAGTTTTTAAATGTAGGTGGTTTTCCAAAACCCCAGCCCCTTAGCACCAGAGGTGATGTAGGGGGTTTATTCCACACTCCGTCCCTTAGCTCCCCGTGGTAAATGAGGGGGTTTATTCCACACACAAGTACCTTACTAATGGTACAATGTAGGTGGTTATTCCGCCCCAGTACCTTAGTACCAGGGTAAAATGTATGGTTTCCCACACCCCTTTACCTTAGCTCCGTGGTACAATGTGGTGATTATTCCACACCATACCTTAGCTCCAAAATGGTACAAGTAGGTGGTTTCCCACATCAGTAATTAGCCCCAGTGGAAAAATGTAGGTGGTTATTCCACATCCAGTACCTTCTACCTGGTACAAGAGGGGTTTTTCCACACACTGTACCTTAGCTCCAATGGACAAGTAGGGGGGTTATTCCCCCCCCAGTAACCTTTAGCTCCCAGTGGAACAAGTAGGTGGTTTTTCCAAAACTCCAGTACCTTAGTAACGTGGAAAAAATTGGGTGGTTATTCCCAAAAACCCATCCCTTAGTACAATGGTAAAATGTGGGGGTTTTCCACACACAAGTCCCTTAGCTACGTGGAACAATGTAGGGGGTTATTAACAAAAACAGTCCCTTTAGCTACCAGTGGAACATTAGGGGGTTTATTCCACATCCCAGTACCTTCTCCCCATGAACAATGTAGGGGGTTTTTCCACACAAAAAACCCCCTTTGCTCCCCAGGGGTTTAAATGTAGGTGGTTTTCCAACACCAGTCCTTTAGTACCGGGGAACAATGTAGGTTTTTTATTCCACACCCAGTACCTTAGCTACAAGGGAACAATGTAGGTGGTTTTTCAACACCCGTACCTTAGCTCCCGTGGAAAAATGTAGGTGGTTTTTCCCCACCCCAGTACTTAGCTCCAGTGGAAAAAAATTTTGGTGGTTATTCCACACACCAGTCCCCTTAGCTACCAGAGGTGCAATGTAGGGGTTTTTCCCAACCCCAGACCTTAGCTACCAGGGGTACAATGTAGGTGGTTTTTCCCACACCCCAGTACCTTAGTACCAGGGTAAAATGTAGGTGGTTTTTCCCACACTCCAGTACCTTGCTACCGTGGTAAATGAGGTGGTTTTTCCCACACCCAGTACCTTCTACCAGTGGAAAAAATGTGGGTGGTTTTTCCACACCCAACACCTTAGCTACCAGGGAAACAATGTGGTGGTTTTC
The DNA here is from genome assembly GCF_026875155.1 of Cherax quadricarinatus. Taxonomy (NCBI): domain Eukaryota; kingdom Metazoa; phylum Arthropoda; class Malacostraca; order Decapoda; family Parastacidae; genus Cherax; species Cherax quadricarinatus. Next base: position 40,458,441 of record NC_069433.1, on the reverse strand, counting down.
CACACACCAGTCCTTGTCCAGTGGAACAATGTGGGTGGTTATTCACCACAGTACCTTACTACCAGGGGAAAATGTAGGTGGTTTTTCCACACCCAGTCCTTTTAGCTACCAGTGGAAAAATGTAGGGGGTTTTTCCACACCCCCAGTACCTATACCAGTGTACAATTTGGTGGTTTTTCCACACACCACCCAGCTCCAGTGGTACAATGTGGGGGTTATTCCCCCACCAGCCCTTAGCTACCAGGGGAACAAGTAGGGGTTTTCCACACTTCTACCTTATACCGGGGGAAAATGTAGGTGGTTTTTCCACCCCGTCCCTTAGCTACATGGAACAATGTAGGTGGTTATTCCCACCAGTACCTTAGCTACCAGTGGTCAATGTGGGGGTTTATTTCAACCCAGTACCTTAGCTACCGTGGTACAATGTGGGTTGGGCTTTTCCCCACCCGTCCCCTTTGCTCCCAGTGGTACAATGAGGTGGTTATTCCACACACCAGTCCTTAGCTACCAGTGGTACAATTGGTGGTTTTTTCCCAAACTCCAGTCCCTTAGTACCAGGGGTACAATGTAGGTGGTTTTCCACACCCATTTCCTTAGCTCCGGGTACATGTAGGTGGTTTTTCCCCCAACCGTCCTTACTAAAAAGGTAAAATGTAGGTGGTTATTCCACCCCCAGTACCTTAGCTACTAGTGGTAAAATGTGGGTTGGTTTCCCCAAACCCCGTACCTTAGCTCCCAGTGGAAAATGTGGGTGTTTTTCCACCAAAATACCTTTACTCCGGGGTAAAATGTAGGTGGTTATTCCACACCCCATACCTTGTACCGTGGAACAATGTGGTGGTTATTCCCACACTCCAATTAGCAAAAGTGAACAATGTAGGTGGTTTTCCACACACCAGTACCTTAGTCCCAAGGTCAATGAGGGGGTTATTCCACAACCAGTACCTTAGCTACCTGGAAAAATGTAGGGGTTATAACACAACAGTGCCTTGCTACCAGAGGAACAATGTGGTGGTTATTCACAACCAGTACCTTAGCTACCAGTGGAAAAAAATAGGTGGTTATTCCAAACCCAACACCTTAGCTACCTGGTACAATTGGGTTTTTTTATTCCACACACCAGTACCTTAGCTCCCAGTGGAAAAAATGTAGGTGGTTATTCCCCACACCGCCCCTTAGCTACCAGTGGAACAATTTGGGGTTATTCAACCCAGTACCTTACCCACCAGGGGAACAATTTTGGTGGTTTTTCCACACCCAGTACCTTAGCTCCCAGTGGTACAATGTAGGGGGTTTTTCCAAAAAACCCAGTCCCTTAGCCCAGATGTGCAATGTAGGTGGTTTTTCCCACACTCCGTACCTTTAGCTACAGTGGTACAAGTATGGTTATTCCACCCCAGTTTAGCTCCCAGTGGTACAATGTAGGGGGTTATTCCCATCCAGTACCTTAGTACCAGTGGTAAAATGTAGGTGGTTATTCCACACCCCGTCCTTAGCTACCGTGGTAAAATTTTGGTGTTATTCCACACCCCCGTCCTTAAAAACCATGGAACAATGTGGGTGGTTTTTTCCACACCCCAACCCCTTTTGCTACCAGGGGGTACAATGTGGTGGTTTTTCCCCACACACCAGTCCCTTTGTACCAGGGGAACAATGTAGGTGGTTATTCCCACACCAGACCTTAGCTACCAGTGGAACAATGTGGGTGGTTATTCCACCACCGTATTTTGCTACAGGGGAAAAAATGTGGGTTGGTTATCCACACCCCATCCTTAGCTACCAGGGGTACAATGTAGGGGGTTTTTCCACACACCAACACCTTAGCTACCGGGGTTAAATGTAGGGGGTTATTCCACCACAGTCCCTTAGCTACCAGTGGCAATGTGGGTGGTTTTTCCCCAAAATCAGTACCTTGCTAACGTGCAACAAGTAGGGGTTTTTCCCACCCCCAGTCCTTAGCTAAGTGGAACAATGTAGGTGGTTTTTCCCAAAACAGTATTTTAGCTACCAGGGGAAAAATGTAGGTGGTTTTTCCCACACACCAGTACCTTAGCTCCATTGGTCAATGTGGGGGTTATTACACCCCAAACCCCTAGCTACCATGGACAATGTAGGGGTTTATTCCACACACCAGTCCCTTAGCTACCTGGTACAATGTGGTGGTTATTCCACACTACAGTCCTTAGTTTCCAGTGGAAAATGTAGGTGGTTTTTTCCACACTCCGTACCTTAGCTACCAGTGGTACAATGTGGTGGTTATTAAACACCCAGTACCTTACTACCGTGGTACAATGTAGGGGTTATTCCCACACCATACCTTATCCTGGTAAAATGTAGGTGGTTTTTTCCACACCCCCAGTACCTTAGTCCGGGTACAAGTGGGGGTTTTTCCCAAAAACCCGTCCTTACAAAAGGGGGTAAAAATGTAGGGGTTTATTCACACTCCTTTACCTTAGCTCCATGGTAAAATGTAGGGGGTTTTTCCACCCCAGTCCTTGCTCCCAGTGGTACAATGTGGGGGTTTTTCCCACACCATTACCTTAGTACCAGTGGTAAAATGTGTGGATTCCACACCCCAGTACTTAGCTATATGTACAATGTAGGTGGTTTTTCCCAAAACACCCAGTACTTAGTACAGTGGTCAATGTGGTGGTTATTCCCACTCCAGTCCTTGCTACCAGGGACAATGTGGTGGTTATTCCCACCCCATACCTTAGCTACCGTGGACAATGTGGGGGGTTTCCCAACACCAGTACATTAGCTTCAGTGGCAATGGGGGAGGTTATCCACACCCCAGTACCTTACCACAGGGGTAAAATGTAGGGGGTTTTTCCCAAACCTCCATACTTAGTTTCCAGTGGTAAATGTAGGTGGTTATTCCACACACCAGTCCTTAGCTCCAGTGGTACAATGTGGGGGTTATTCCACACCCCAGTAATTAGCTACCAGTGGTACAATGTAGGGGGTTATTCCACATCCGTCCTTAGCCCCGTGGTACAATGTGGTGGTTTTTCCCCCTCCAGTACCTTAGTCCAGGGTACTGTGGGGGTTACTCAACCACCAGTACATTAGCACAGTGGTACAAGTGGGGGGTTATCCACAACAGTACCTTAGTACCGGGAAAAATGTAGGTGTTTTTCCCCCCAGTACCTTTAGTCCCAGGGGTACAATGTAGGTGGTTTTCCCACCCAGTCCTTAGCTACCAAAAGGTGAAATGTGGGGTTATTCCAACTCCGTCCCTAGTACCAGGGTCAATGTAGGTGGTTATTCCACACAATAGTCCCTTAGCTCAGGGGTACAATTGGGTGGTTTTTCCCACACTCCAGTACCTTGTACCGTGGTACATGTAGGTGGTTATTCACACCCCATCCCTTTAGCTACCAGTGGTACAATGTAGGTGTTTTTCCCACACTCCTACCATAGCAACAGTGGAAAATGTAGGTGGTTATTCCCACCCAACACCGCTACCAGTGGTAAAATGTAGGGGTTATTCCACACACCAGTACCTTAGTACCAGGGGAACAATGTTGGGGGTTTTTCCCAAACCACCAGAACCTTAGCACGGGGAACAATGTAGGGGTTATTCCACACACCGGACCTTAGCTACCCGGGGGGAACAATGTAGGGGGTAATTCCAAAACCCCAGTCCCTTAGTCCCAGTGGTACAGTAGGTGGTTTTTCCCAAACCCCCAACACCTTGCTACCATGGTAAAATGTAGGGGTTTTTCCACACCCAGCCCTTAGCTACCAGTGGAACAAAGAGGGGGGGTTTTTCCCACCACCAGTACCTTAACTACCGTGGAAAAATTAGGGGGTTATTCCACACACCAGTACCTTACCCCAAGTGGAACAATGTAGGTGGTTATTCCACACACCAGTCCCTTTTAGTACCAGTGGTACAATGTGGGGGGTTTTTTCCACACACCAGTCCTTGTCCAGGGGTAAAATGTGGGTGGTTATTCCACACTCCGTACCCTGAAACCAGTGGTAAAGTAGGTGGTTTTTCCCACACACCATATTTTTGCTCCCAGTGGTACAATGTGGGTGGTTATTCCAACTCAGTCCCTTAGTCCGTGGTACAATGTGGTGGTTTTTCCCAAACATCGTCCTTAGCCCCCAGTGGGCAATGTAGGTGGTTTTTCCCCACACCCCAGTCCTTAGTACCAGGGGTAAATGTGGGGGTTTGTCCACACACCGTCCCTTTACTACCATGGGTACAATGTGGGGTTATTCCACACCCCCATCCCTTAGCTACCAGTGGTAAAAAGTAGGGGGTTATTCCACACACCAGAAAACTTAGCTACCAGGGGAAAACAATGTGGGTGGTTATTCCACACTCGTACCTTAGCTCCCCAGGGGTACAATGTAGGTGGTTTTCCCAAACACCCACCTTAGCTCCCAGTGGTACAGTGTAGGTTTTTATTCCACACACCAGACCTTATACCGGGGGGTACAATGTAGGGGGTTTATTCCACACACCAGTCCTTAGCTACCAGGGGTACATGTAGGTGGTTATTCCAAAACACCGTACCTTGCACCGTGGTACAATGTAGGTGGTTTTCCCACATCCAGTACTTGCTCCCAGGGTACAATGTGGGGGTTTTTATTCCACAACCCGTCCTTAGCTACAGTGGTCAATGTAAGGGGTTATTCCACACCCATTCCCTTAGCTACCAGTGGTAAAATGTAGGTGGTTTTTCCACCACCAGTCCCTTAGCTTCAGTGGTACAATTTGGGTGGTTATTCCAACCAGTAACTTAGCTCCCCGTGGACAATGTAGGTGGTTATTCCACACCCAGTCCTTGTACCATGGCAAATGTAGGTGGTTTTCCCAACACCCCAAAAACTCCCAGTGGTACAATGTAGGGGGTTTTCCACACCCAGTACCTTAGCTATCGTGGTAAAAATGTAGGTGGTTTTTCCAACACCAGTAATTTTTAACCCAGTGGTAAAGGTAGGTGGTTTTTCCCACACTCCAGACTTAGTTTCCGGGGTACAATGTAGGTGGTTATTCCCAACTCCAGTACCTTGCTACCAGGGGAAAAGTGGGGGTTATCCACACCCAGTACATTAGCATCTGGTACAATGGGGAGGTTACCCACATCCAGTACCTTGCCCCCGTGGTAAAATGTAGGGGGGTTATTCACACTCCAGTACCTTAGTTTTCCCAGGGGTACAATGTAGGTGGTTTTTCCCCAACCCCGTCCCTTAGCTCCAGTGGTAAAAGAGGTGGTTTTTCAAACGCTGAAATTTTGCTACCGTGGTACAATTTTGGTGGTTATTCCAACTCAAGTCCTTTAGCTACAGTGGTCAATGTAGGGGGTTTTTTCCACCTCCAGTACCTTAGTACCATGGCAATGGGTGATTTTTCCCACACTCCAGTACCTTAAACCGGGGAAAAAAATTTTGGTGGTATTCCACAACCAACACCTTGTCCCAGTGGTAAAATGTGGGGGGTTACCCCCAACCCCATCATTAGTATCATGTACATGGGGGAGGTTACTCCGACACCAGTACCTTAGCTACCGGGGAAAAATGTAGGTGGTTATTCCACACTCCATACCTTAGCACAGTGGAAATGTGGGGTTATTCCACACACCATAACTTACTACCTGGTAAAATGTAGGTGGTTATTACCACTCCAGTACTTAGCATCTGGTAAAATGAGGTGGTTTTTTCCCCACCCCTAGTACTTAGTCCCGTGGTAAAATGTGGGTGATTATTCCACATCCGTCCTTTAGAAACCGTGGAACATGTAGGGGGGTTATTCCACACACCAAAAAACCTTAGCTACCGTGGTACAATGTAGGGGTTTTTCCCACCACCGTCCCTTTAGCTCCCAGTGGAAAAAAGAAAGGGGGTTATTCCCCACGTCCCTTGCCCCCAGTGAAAAATGTAGGTGGTTTTCCACACCCCAGTACCTTACTCCCTGGAAAAATGTGGGTGGTTATTCCCCACCATCCTTGCTACCAGAGTAAAGGTAGGGGGTTTTTCCACACCCCCAAACACCTTGCTCCCAGTGGTACAATGTGGGGGGATTCAACACCATACCTTTGTACCAGGGGAACAATTAGGTGGTTTTTCCCACACTCCAGTACCTTAGTCCCAGGGGAAAAATTTAGGTGGTTTTTCCCACACACCATACCTTGTACCCAGTGGAACAATGTAGGGGGTTTTATTCCACACACCGTACCTTAGCTCCCGTGGTCAATGGGGTGGTTTTCCACACTCCAGTCCCTAGCTACAGTTAAAATGGGTGTTTATTCCCACACCAGCCCTTTTAGCTACCGTGGAATGTAGGGGTTATTCCACACTCAGTCCTTTAGCCCAGTGGTAAAATTAGGGGGTTTAAAATACCACATCCAGTCCTTAGTCCCAGTGGTCAAGTAGGTGGGTTATCCCCCTCCGTCCCTTAGCTACCGTGGTACAATGTGCGAGGTTACTCCACACACCGTACATTGCTATCAGTGGTACAAGGGGGGGGAGGTTACCCCGAACCTACCTTAGCCCCAGTGGTAAAATGTAGGTGGTTTTCCACACACCAGTACCTTAGCTACCAGTGGTACAATGTAGGTGGTTATTCCACACACCAGTAACTTAGCTACCAGTGGTACAATGTAGGTGGTTATTCCACACTCCAGTACCTTAGCTACCAGTGGTACAATGTAGGTGGTTTTTTCCACCCCCCTTAGTACCTGGTACAAGTGGGTTTGTTTTATTCCACACACCGTACCTTAGCAACCAGTGGAACAATGTAGGTGGTTATTCCACACACCAACACCTTAGCTACCAGTGGTACAATGTAGGTGGTTATTCCACACACCAGTCCCTTTAGCTACCAGGGGGAACAATGAAAGGGGTTATTCCACACCCAGCCCTTAGCCCAGTGGAACAATGTGGTGGTTATTCACACACCGTACCTTGCTACCAGGGAACAATGTAGGGGTTATTCCACACACGTCCCTTAGCTACCAGGGGTACAATGTAGGGGGTTTTTCCCACCACCAACCCTTACTACCAGTGGTAAAGTAGGGGTTATTCCAACACCAGAATTTTTGCAAAACCAGTGGAAAAATGTAGGTGGTTTTTCCCCACACTCCAGTCCTTAGTACCAGGGAAAAATGTAGGGGGTTTTTTCCACACCCCAGTCCCCTTAGTACCAGGGGAAAAAATTTGGGGGTTATTCCACACACCGTCCTTTAGCTCCCAGGGGAAAAATTAGGGGTTATTCCACACCAGTCCCTTTAGCTCCAGTGGTACAATGTAGGTGGTTTTCCAAAAACTCCAGTCCCCTAGCTCCCATGGTACAATGTGGGGTTATTCCACCCCCATTTCCTTAGCTACCAGTGGTACAATGTAGGTGGTTATTCCCCCACTCCGTACCTTAGCTACCATGGTAAAAATTTTAGGTGGTTATTCCACCTTCTACCTTAGTCCCAGTGGCAATGTAGGGGTTTATTCCCATCCAGTCCTTAGCTACCAGTGGTACAATGTAGGGGGTTTTTTCCACCACCAGTACCTTGCTACCGTGGTACAAGGTAGGGGTTTTCCACATTCAGTACCTTGCTCCCAGTGGTACAATGTAGGTGGTTTTTCCAAAATCCCTTAGCTACCATGGTACATTGTAGGGGTATTCCAACACCAGTACTTAGTACCGTGGTACAATGTAGGTGGTTATTCCACACTCCAGTCCCTTAGCTACCAGGGGTAAAATGTAGGGTTTTTTTTCACAACAGTACCTTAGCTACCAGTGGTACAAGTAGGTGGTTATTCCCCACCCCGTAACTTAGTCCCAGGGAAAAATGTGGGTGGTTATTCAACTCCATACCTTAGCTATCCAGTGGTACAAGTGGTGGTTTTCCAACACCAGCCCCTTAGTACCTTTTACAATGGGGTGGTTTTCCCAACCGTCCCTTGCCCCGTGGTAAATGAAAGGGGTTTTTCCACACAAGTACCTTAGACCAGTGGTACAATGTGGGTGGTTTTTCACACACCAGTCCCTTAGTACAGGGGTTCAGTAGGTGGTTATTCCAAAACTCAGTCCTTTAGTACAGTGGTAAAATGTAGGGGGTTATTCCACACCCCATACCTTAGCTACCAGGTACAATTAGGTGGTTATTCCACACCCATTCCCCTTGTACCAGGGGGTACAAGTAGGGGTTTCCACACCCCATTACCTTAGCTTCATGGACAATTGGGTGGTTATTCAACACCTAAATTAGTACAGTGGTAAAATGTAGGTGGTTTTCAACTCCAACCTTAGCCCCCGTGGTACAATGTAGGTGGTTTTTCCACACTCCAGTCCCTTTAGTCCCGGGTTCATGTGGGGGGGTTTACTCCACCCCCGTACTTAGATCAGTGGTCAAGTGTAAGCTTCTCCCACCAGTCCTTTCCCCCCAGGGGTAAAATTTGGGGGTTTCCACACCCCAATCCTTACAAACCAGGGGTACAAGTAGGTGGTTTTTTCCACCACCAGTCCCTTAGCTCCAGGGGGTTACAATTGTGGTTTTCCCCCACTAGTAACTTAGCTACGTGGTAAAATGTAGGGGTTATTCCACACCCCCAGTACCTTGCCCCATGGTAAATGTGGGTGGTTTTTCCCCAACCAGTCCCTTACTACCGTGGTACAATGTGGGAGGTTACTCCCACACCAGTACATTAGCTACAGGGGTCCCAATGTGGGAGGTTACCCACACCCGCCCTTAGCCCCAGGGGAAAAAAAGTGGTGGTTAAAATCCACACTCCGTACCTTGTCCCAGGGGGACAATGTGGGTGGTTATTCCCCACCAGTAACTTAGCTACCAGGGGTACAATGTAGGTGGTTTTTCCCACACTCCAGTACCTTAGCTTTCAGGGGTAAAATGTGGGTGGGTTATTCCCACTCCAGTACCTTAGCTACCAGTGGTCTGTAGGTGGTTTTTTCCCTTCCCAGTACTTAGCTACCAGTTACCAATGTGGGAGGTTACCCCCCAACACCAGTACATTAGCTATCGTGGTACAATGGGGGAGGACTCAAAAACAATCCCTTTTGCTAAAAGGGGTAAATGGGGTGGTTACTATAACACCCAATACCTTAGCTCCCATGTCAATGTCGATGGCTACTGCATACTCAAGGGGAAATTAGCTTCAAGTGGTAAAATGAGGGTGGTTATGTCACTCAATACCTTACCTCCCGTGGTACAATTGAGGGGTTTTACCAACAAATACCTTACTTCCCTGATGAAATGTGGCTGATTTTTGTACACCCCCAATACCTTAGCTACCATGGAACAATGTGAATTCCTTTGTATACCCCAAAACCTTAACTTCCAGTGGACGATAGGGGTGGTTACTGATCACATCTAAAAACTTAGCAACTTTGGTAAAATGTGGTGGTTACTTATCACATCAAGCCCTTTAGCTCCCAGTGGTACAATGGGTGGTTACTAAATACACCAATAATATCTCACCACAGGGGCACAATATAGGGGTTAATCCCCACCAAACCTTGTAGCATGTACAAGGGTGGTTATTGCACAACCAATGCCTTAGTTCCGTGGTAAAAAAGTGGGGGGGCTACTCCACACACCTTACCTTAGCTAATGTGATACAATGTGCATGGTTACTCAAAAAAAACCTACCTTGCTTCTGTGGTAAAATATGGGGGGTTTCTCCACACACCAAAACCTTAGCTACCATTGGTACGATGTGGGTGGTTACTGCATACAACAAAACCTTAGCTACCAGTGGTACAATGTGGGTGGTTACTGCACACTCCATGACTTTAGCTACCAGTGGTACAATGTAGGTGGTTTCTGCACACACCAATTCCTTGAACAAGTTGTACAATGTTTGTGGTTACTCTCCACACCAATACCTGGGCTACCAGTTTTAAAATGTGGGTAGTTACTCCACACACCAATACCTTAGCTACAAGTTGTACAATGTGGGTCGTTACTTCAAAAGCCAATACCTTACATACCAATGGTACAATGTGGGTGGTTACATCACACACCAATACATTAGCTGCCAGTAGTAAATTGAGGGTGGTTACTCCACCCACCGATACCTTAGCTACCAGTGGTACAATGTTGGTCATTACTACAGACACCAATACTTTTCCAACCAGTGGTACAATGCGGGTGGGTACTCATCACAACACCTTAGCTACCAGTGGTACAATGTGGGTGGTTACTCTACATTCCAATATCTTAGCTACCAGAGGAACAGTGTGGGTGGTTACATCTCACCCCAATAAATTGGCTACCAGTGGTACACTGTGGATAGTTTCAGTATACTCCAAAAGCGTAGCTACCAGGGGTACAATGTGAGTGGTTACTGCTCACATCAATACCTTAGCTACCAGTGGTACAATGTGGGTGGTTATTGTGCACTCCAGGACCTTAGCTACCATTGGTACAAAGTGGGTAGTTTCATCATACGCCAGTACCTTAGCTGCCAGTGGTACAATGTGGGTGGATACAGCACTCGCCAATGCCTTAGTTGCCAGTGGTACAATGTGGTTGGCAATTCTGCACACTAATACCATAGCTACCAGTGGTACAATGTGCGTGTTTACTGCACACATCAATACCTTAGCTATCAGTGGTACAATAATGTGAGTGGTTACTGCACATACCAATATCTTTGCTACCAGTTGCACAATGTGGGTGGTTACTGTACACACCAAGATTTTAGCCACTAGTGTTACAATGTGTGTGTTTACTCCAGACACCAATACATTAGCTGCCAGTAGTACATTGTGAGTGGTTTCTTCACACACCAATACTTTAGCTACCAGTGACACAATGTTGGTGGTTACTGCACACACCAATACTTTAGATAACAGTAGAAAAATGTGGGTGGTCACTCCACTTACCAATTCCTTAGCTATCAGTGGTACAATGTGAGTTGTTACTCCACACACCAATACCTTAGCTACCAGTGTTAAAATGACGGTCTTTACTCCAGACACCATTACATTAGCTTCCAGTGCTACAATGTGAGTGGTTACTGAACACTCCGTGGCTTTAGCTGCCAGTGGTACAATGTGGGTGGTTATTGTACACACCAAGATCTTAGCTTCCAGTGGTACAATGTAGGTGATTTCTCCACTTACCAATATCTTAGCTACCAGTGGTAGAATGTTGGTTTTTACATAAATCACCAATACCTTAACTACAAGTGGTACAATGCGGATAGCTACTGCATACTTCAAGACCTTAGCTACCAGTGGCACAATGAGGGCGGTTACTGCTCACACCAATACCTGTGCTGCCAGTTGTACAATGTGTGGGTTACTCCCTACACCAATACTTTAGTTATCAGTATTACAATGCCTATGTTACTGTAAACACCAGTACCTTAGTTACCAGTGTTACAATGTTGGTGGTTACTCCACACATCAATACCTTAGCTACCATTGGAACAATGTCGGTGGTTACTGCAAACACCAGTACCTTAGTTACCAGTGTTACAATGTGGGAGGTTACTCCATGCACCAGTACCTTAGCTATCAGTGGTATATTGTTGGTGGTTTCTCCAAACACCAATATCTTAGCTACAGTGGTACAATTTGGGTTTTTATATCACACGCCAATACCTTAGCTACCAGTGGTACGATGAGGGTGGTTACTGCTCACACCAATACCTTAGCTACCAGTAGTACAGTGTGGGTGGTTACTCATCATACCAATACCGTAGCTGCCAGTTATGCAATGTGGCTGGTTGTTGTACACTCCAAGACCTTAGCTACTAGAGGTACAATGTTGGTGGTTACATCACACACCAATATCTTATGTACCAGTGGTACAATGTGGATGGTTGCTGTACACACCAGTGTGTACAGCAGTGGTGGACCGGTATCAGGTTGTCAGTCTTCCTGTCAACTCCGCAGTGTCTGAAGCTTGGTGAAGTTTCATGTTATTACACATGGGTGAAAATCTGTAATATGCATTTTGAGGCTGACAAATCAGGTCTACATGCAGCTTTCGACAAATTTGGCAAGATACATATGACTATGGTCGGGAGGTGGTCTGACGGGCTATATTTTTGGCTTCCTGAAGGAACATTCACATTGCAAATGATGCTACGACATCCAATACCATCCTATGTCATCTTGGAAGATTTCCGCATTCAGGTAATGGTGACTTACGTGGAGCAACAAAGTACCTATCGCATGTGTGAAGCGCACGATCATATCGCTGCACAGTGTGATCGCCGACAGGGCCATAGGGGTGATGGGTGATGCATGGAGGCTAGGGAGGAACGTGAAGAGCCAGCTCTGCCTTGTGCATCGGTGCCTTCGCTGGACACGGCATGAAGTGCAGAAATGGAGAGGACTCAGATGACGGAGACTGCTTGTGACACACTTCCCAAGGGACCGCCTTGTTTGGAGACAGACCCTGAGGATGGCAAGGACGTACCGGCAGTGCACATCAGTGACATGGAGGCCTCAATCACCTCTGTCTTGAATGATCTGTTGGGTACCCAGGGCATGAGTGCTGTGCTGGATATTGTACTAGACCTTGGGTCTGCTGTAAATGCAGGCATAGTGGATGGTGGTATACTGGAGGTTGGTATTGCTGCAAACTTGCAGGTCCATACTGTGGAGGCAGACTTACATCAGGCCTGCCATCCAGAGGATTTGATGCTGGTGGACAGTGGGTCACGGAAGCGTGCAGCTGCTTCTTCTCACATGAAGGACGTGCTGACACCTGCTCAGCGAATGGGTAAAAAGACGTGGACGGATATGACGCTGTGAGGTCCCGGTGGTCCTAAAGGGCTGGGCACAGTGAAAGGAAATTCTAAGGGATCAAAGGGAGGGACAGAGGGAGTAATAAATGTACGAGGAAGAAGAGTGTGTTGGTGTCAGAAGGAAAACCCCCATTGTCCGTTTTGAAGTGCCTAACACTTAATGTCAATGGATTAAGGTCTGCAAGGAAGTGTAAATGGTTCTGTGAATTTTTAGTACGTTACAGGGTAGATGTGCTCATGCAGGGTTAACAATAGAGGGGTTTCATATGTATGTGATTTACATGACAAGATTGAAAGGAGGTGTGGCGGTCATGATTAGGGAGACTAATTCGTTTGTTGTGCAGCATTGTGAAGATGGGGAAGGGATAGGGCCGCCTTTGCGTGTGTGTATGGATCGGCGGAGGGGGATGGACGTGTGAAGAATCGGTTCATGAGGGAGGTATTAGTGTATCATCTGAGGTCACTTCCTATGGAGACAGTTATAGGTGGTGATTGGAATTGTGTTATCAGGCCTAAGGATGTGGAACCACAGGGTGTGGGGTATTGTTCTACGGTTTTGGGGTATTTGTTGACTGGGGTGGGGTTCATAGATGTGGGGGGTGCTGAAGGGGGGGTTGAGCACACTTTTGTACATCATGGATATGCAGCTAGGCTTGACAGACTGTATGTGCCTCACACGGTTGAAGTACAGCAGGTAAGCATGTTGGACTCAGCTTTCTCCGACCATTGAGGAGTCTTGGTGGATTAAGGGTCGGAGGATTGCCTAGTTGACATTGAGGTTATTGGAAATTGAATATCCAGTTGCTACAAGGGGGGTAATAGGTGAGAGTCGTTTGTGAAATTGTGGGTGAGTTTGTGGAATGGGGCACCTGGGGAGAGGGATTTGGTTAGTTGGTGGGAAACAGTGGCTAAGACATGCATTAGGGATTTCTATGTTTGACATGGGTGGGAGGACAATCAGCTGGTGTATGGGCTTATAGTGTATCTTGAAGGGAAGGTGAGGAAGTCTTATGAGGGTGGAGGTGCAGACTACCCTGCTGTGGGAATTCAGGGGATAAAACATACTATACGGATCTTACAAAATGATCGTTTCGATGGTGCACGGGTGTTGGGAGGTTTGGAGGAGGTTCTCTGGGGGTATTGGCCATTGACATGTGTTTTGAGAGGGCAGAGACAGAGGAGAGTGGCCACATTAGTGATGGGATTGTGTGTGCATGTGGGGATAGAGGGGTATCGGGAGGGTCAAGTGTTGGTCACGACAGAGGGTATGGGTGGTTATGTTGATGCATGGTTTAGGTCATATATGATGAGTGTGGGTATAAGTGGCTCTATGGGGCATGGGGGGGTTGGATGCAATGTGTGCTTGAGAGGGAGGATAGGGAGGCTTTAGGGGGTCCCATTCTAGAGAGTGTGGTATGGCAAGCATTGTTGGGCATGAGCTCGGGTAAAGCACTGGGCATAGATGGTTTGCCGAGTGATTTTTAAGTCACACATTGGGGGTTTTAAAGGAGTTTTTAGGTAGGTTGTTTAATTTAATGAAAGGGAGGGGATGGGAGAATTGCAATGGACGGCAGTTGTGGTGTTAGTGCTAAAGGGGTCCCAACAGGGCTATATCACTAAAGTGTGGCGATTATAACTTATTTGCAATAATTTTAGGAAATCGATTGAAAGTGATAATTGATAAGGTTATACATGAGAGTCAATATGGGGTACCAGATAGGTCCATGTATGAGGGACATGGGTTGATAAGAGGCTTTATAGAGCAGCAGCAGGGGTTGGGAGGGGGCGAAGTGTCAGTGCTGGATTGGTGGGCAGCATACGATAGTGTAGAAAGGAAAGTGCTGTAGAGGTTTATGAGATGGCAGGAGTTTGGGGAGGAAATTGTGTCATGGGCAAGGACTTTGTATCAGGGGGCATGTATGTGTATGTGCAGGTCAGTGGGAGGGTGGGGACGAAAGTTCAGATGGGTAGGGGATTGCAAAAGGGTTGTCCTCTCTTGCAATTATTGTTCGCATGTTTTTAAAGAATCTGTTTTATAGGGCGGTTCAGCAGTGAGGGAGGGGGTGGAGGGTGAGGAATGCACTGGGCGTCCAGGTATTTTGGGTTACATTGATGATACACTGGTTCTAATGGGGGGGGGGGAGAGGGTTTAATGCATGTGGAGAAGGTTGTGGGAATGTTTGGGGAGGCTAAGGGATGAAAATTAATGTGGCGAAGTCGAAGTTTATGGATATTGGGGACTGGGTTTGGGTGGAAGGGGGGTGATAGAGGCAGGTGGATCAGGTTAAGATTTGTGGGGTTATGTATGCGAGGGAGGTGAGAAGGGATAATTTGGAGAGGGTTGTTGATTGTGTGATGGGGGCAACTTGAGGGACTGTAGCTGATGCATCTCATGTTGCACCAAAGGGGATTCGTGGCTAACATACTCTTATGCAGTAAAGTGTGACATGTTGCTGTCATGTACCCTTTGGTGCCTTGTAATGTTAGGCGATTGCTGCATAGGGTTTTTAGTTTTATCTGGGGTTCAGGTTGTGATTGGTTAAGTAGCTGGGGTGGGCTGGGGCTTATTCCACTGGAACGAAGATTGACGAGTGTGAATGTGAAAAAAGAGTTTCCTGTAGGAAAGAGGTAGGGGTGGGGGTGTATTGGTATGGTGCATGAGGATTTGTGACAGCCGTGGGGGGGGGGAGGGATTTACAGGATTGTGAGGCTATATTTCGTGCTTTGATGATAGTTCAGGATCCAGTATGTATGAAAATGGGGGGTTCTCGAGAGGGTGGGGAGGGGTCGGAAAGTGACTGCGATGGAGGGGGCATACCCTATGTATGCATGGTGAGATGTTTAGGTGTGCTTAAAGACGCTGTGTGTATGAATGTGCATACGGGAGGTAATATTTCGATTTTTACATGGAATTTTGCCGTCGGTGGTAGTTATAATTAATAGGAGGCTCAGGAAAGTGTGGGAGTGCTGTGCGTGTGGTGGGGACGACACGGCAATTCACGCGGTTTATTTTTGTGAACGTCTTGGCGTTATGAGGGAATGGTTCGGTCCTGTGATTCGATTAGTGGGACGGAGGGTGAGTTGTCGGTCTTGCAGGTGTTAAGTTTGCATATGGGGGGGGCACAAGATCGGAATGCAGTGGCATATATGGTAACAGATTTCGTATTTATTTCTTGGACAATGTTGGATGCAGGAATGGATACATGGACAATGACGTTAACTGCATCTTTTTACAGGTTTAAGTGCTGTAATATGGAGTTATGTGGGGGGAGATGGGAGAGGGAATTTACGCGGGGTTACAGGGAATTTGCGATGAGGGATTTATGGAATTTGTAACGTCAGGAGCTTCGACGGGCTAGTCTTCTGGCGGGGTGAATGAGCATTGGCAATGCTAGTTATGTGTGTTACGTTGTGTGCTAGGGGATGCTTGAGTGTGAGAATGAAGATTTAATCCAGCGTGTCACGGTGTTTCTGTTCTTTAAGTTTCGGTCAACCATATGGTTGCTATGTATGTATCGTGGTGCTTGAGGTGTAATTATGTGCTATGATATTGTATTTTTGATAGGCCTCGGGGTTGTAGCTGTATAGGCGTGTAGGCATATTGTTGACTCACATGACATTGTGTTTTGTACTGCATATCAGGTGTGATATATTTCAGAGTTCGTGCACTGGTTGGTCTCTCTTATGTTATTTTGTATTTATGTTCACTTGGCAAGTATATATTGTTTATGGTGTTAAGTTTTCAACAAACACTGCATTATTCTGTATACTTTTTGTGTATTGCTGTTTGATGATACTGCCCCGTGTTCCTAGTTTGTTTAGGTGTGTGAGACAGGCTTCTGCCTCACGACGTCATCGAGTGGTAAGGTATGGTAGGTGTGTCTGTATGTGTATATTAGGTCCTTCTTGTAACTGTCTTATTAGATGTACGTGGGTGTTAGAGGTATGTATGGTTCACACTTGTAGGTTGATCCCCACCTTCATACAGGTGGAGGCAGTGTATGGTTCACACTTGTAGGTTGATCCCCACCTTCATTCAGGTGGAGGCAGTGTATGGTTCACACTTGTAGGTTGATCCCCACCTTCATACAGGTGGAGGCAGTGTATGGTTCACACTTGTAGGTTGATCCCCACCTTCATTCAGGTGGAGGCAGTGTATGGTTCACACTTGTAGGTTGATCCCCACCTTCATTCAGGTGGAGGCAGTGTATGGTTCACACTTGCAGGTTGATCCCCACCTTCATTCAGGTGGAGGCAGTGTATACATGTTAAGGGTAACGTGTGTAATACATATACCTCGTTATGTACCGGTTATGTTGCGGAACTAGTACGGAATATTATATGTACTTACGGGTTATATATTCCACAGTGGGTTATGATTAACTTTCGAGGCCGTGACTAGGACTTTTTATGTTATGTTTGTGTTTTCTGTAATTGTTTATGTTACTGTTTTGTGATTGTGTTTGCTTGTTTACCTGCACTGTTGGACACAGTTGTCGTGTGTACTGTGTGTGAGGTAACAAGCGTTATCGGGTTCATACATCATCCAAGGCTTTATGTATAACATGGTATGGATATTAAATAAAATATATAATAAAATACCTTAGCTACCCGTGGTACAATGTAGGTGGTTACTCACCAAGACTTTAGCTACCAGTGGTACAATGTAGGTGGTTACACACCAGGACCTTAGCTACCCGTGGTACAATGTAGGTGGTTACACACCAGGACCTTAGCTACCCGTGGTACAATGTAGGTGGTTACACACCAGGACCTTAGCTACCCGTGGTACAATGTGGGTGGTTACATACCAGGATATTAGCTACCCGTGGTACAATGTAGGTGGTTACACACCAGGACCTTAGCTACCCGTGGTACAATGTAGGTGGTTACACACCAGGACCTTAGCTACCCGTGGTTCAATGTAGGTGGTTACACACCAGGACCTTAGCTACCCGTGGTACAATGTAGGTGGTTACACACCAGGACCTTAGCTACCCGTGGTACAATGTGGGTGGTTACACACCAGGACCTTAGCTACCCGTGGTACAATGTAGGTGGTTACACACCAGGACCTTAGCTACCCGTGGTACAATGTAGGTGGTTACACACCAGGACCTTAGCTACCCGTGGTACATTGTAGGTGGTTACACACCAGGACCTTAGCTACCCGTGGTACAATGTCGGTGGTTACACACCAGGACCTTAGCTACCCGTGGTACAATGTGGGTGGTTACACACCAGGACCTTAGCTACCCGTGGTACAATGTGGGTGGTTACACACCAGGACCTTAGCTACCCGTGGTGCAATGTAGGTGGTTACACACCAGGACCTTAGCTACCCGTGGTACAATGTAGGTGGTTACTCACCAAGACTTTAGCTACCAGTGGTGCAATGTAGGTGGTTACACAACGAGACTTTAGCTACCCGTGGTACAATGTAGGTGGTTACACACCAAGACTTTAGCTACCCGTGGTACAATGTAGGTGGTTACACACCAAGACTTTAGCTACCAGTGGTACAATGTAGGTGGTTACACACCAAGACTTTAGCTACCAGTGGTGCAATGTAGGTGGTTACACACCAAGACTTTAGCTACCAGTGGTGCAATGTAGGTGGTTACACAACAAGACTTTAGCTACCAGTGGTGCAATGTAGGTGGTTACACAACAAGACTTTAGCTACCAGTGGTGCAATGTAGGTGGTTACACAACAAGACTTTAGCTACCAGTGGTGCAATGTAGGTGGTTACACACAAAGACTTTAGCTACCAGTGGTGCAATGTAGGTGGTTACACACCAAGACTTTAGCTACCAGTGGTGCAATGTAGGTGGTTACACACCAAGACTTTAGCTACCAGTGGTGCAATGTAGGTGGTTACACACCAAGACTTTAGCTACCAGTGGTGCAATGTAGGTGGTTACACAACAAGACTTTAGCTACCAGTGGTGCAATGTAGGTGGTTACACACCAAGACTTTAGCTACCAGTGGTACAAAGTGGGTGGTTACACACCAAGACATTAGCTACCAGTGGTACAAAGTGGGTGGTTACTGTACACACTAAAATCCTAGCTACCAGTGGTACAAAGTGGGTGGTTACTGTACACACTAAGACCCTCGCTACCAGTGGTACAAAGTGGGTGGTTACTGTACACACTAAGACCCTAGCTACCAGGGTACAAAGTGGGTGGTTACTGTACACACCAAGACTTTAGCTACCAGTGGTACAAAGTGGGTGGTTACTGTACACACTAAGACCCTAGCTACCAGTGGTACAAAGTGGGTGGTTACTGTACACACTAAGACCCTAGCTACCAGTGGTACAAAGTGGATGGTTACTGTACACACTAAGACCCTAGCTACCAGTGGTACAAAGTGGGTGGTTACTGTACACACTAAGACCCTAGCTACCAGTGGTACAAAGTGGGTGGTTACTGTACACACTAAGACCCTCGCTACCAGTGGTACAAAGTGGGTGGTTACTGTACACACTAAGACCCTCGCTACCAGTGGTACAAAGTGGGTGGTTACTGTACACACTAAGACCCTAGCTACCAGTGGTACAAAGTGGGTGGTTACTGTACACACTAAGACTCTAGCTACCAGTGGTACAAAGTGGGTGGTTACTGTACACACTAAGACCCTAGCTACCAGTGGTACAAAGTGGGTGGTTACTGTACACACTAAGACCCTAGCTACCAGTGGTACAAAGTGGGTGGTTACTGTACACACTAAGACCCTAGCTACCAGTGGTACAAAGTGGGTGGTTACTGTACACACTAAGACCCTAGCTACCAGGGTACAAAGTGGGTGGTTTCTGTACACACTAAGACCCTAGCTACCAGTGGTACAAAGTGGGTGGTTACTGTACACACTAAGACCCTCGCTACCAGTGGTTCTAGTTACAGGTGGATCACTGCTATTTTACACACATACATAAGTGTTAAAGAGAAAATAAGATCGTGAGATAGTATATATATTTTTATGCAAGATTTTGTCATTTAAATGACAACAATAAAACAGATCTATACAAATTTTACAATCGTGTCAGCAGTTTTTCACAGAGCAAACAAATACAGTAGGCAGTTAAGCAACATTACTGTAATAAACAGTGGCGGCTCGTCCATAGGAGCTGCAGAACTGCAGTCCCCCCAGATGCTAAATGCCAGACGTACGACTTCATCAACCTTACGCTAAAATAATTTCAACTGACAAATATATTACAGGAAAACTCTGTTGTATGTTGTTTTCAATGTATTTATAATAGAATTTTTATTGTATTTTTGTTGAAACGAGATAAAAAAAATGATTAAAAATAGATGTTTGATGCAGTATGATATTATAGGTATTACTAAAGCTACGAGCCGCCACTGGTAATAAGTACTGACTGTCACATTTAAGTCTTGAAGATGACTGGAAGACACATTCACTAGTTACTATATTTAAAACAATGTCCTTATTAATTTTGCAAATTAAACTTTATACAGCTGAGTTACAAACTTTGTTTTATTAAACTCTATCAATGGTAAAAGTTTGAAGCTAATTGGAAAAGTTTATTATTCAATAATTGATCTGAATCCAACGGTTTCATTTATTTTAACTATTTCACTAAAATTTTTAATTTTTGGGTTTTTCTTTATTAGGGAATACATCGTTTTGTTTTTTTAAAACCCCAAACAGAAGCATTCTAAATTATGAAGAAAAAAATTGATGCATCTAGTGTTGAAAACTTTGAAAAAAGTAAGATAAAAATATCTTATTTACTACAAGTATTTTACAAGATACAAGAACATGTACAAGGTATAAAGTACATTAAAAGGTATACAAGAATGTACAAGGTATACAATACATGTAAAAGGGTTTTTTTAATACATGTAAAAGGTATAAAGACATGTAAAAGGGTATTCAAGTACATTACAAGGTAAAAGTACATTCAAGGCAACAAGAACATGTAAAAGGTATACAAGTAAAGTAAAAGGGTTTATCAAGTACATGTACAATTTCAAGTAATGTAAAAGGAATAAAAGTACTGTAAAAAGTAACAAGTACAGTACAAGGTATACAAGTACATGTACAAGGTATACAAGTCTTGTAAAAGGTATACAATACATGTACAAGGTATTCAAGTACTGTACAAGGTATACAAGACATGTAAAAGGGTTACAATACATGTACAAGGAATAAAATCAGAAAAGGGTATACAATACATTAAAGTATACAATACATGTACAAGGTATACAAAGACATGACAAGGTATACAAGAACATGTACAAGGTATACAATCATGAAAATACACAATACATTAAAGGTATACAAGTCATGTACAAGGGTACATAATTACAGACAAGGTATACAAGAACAGTACAAGGTATAAAGTACATGTACAAGGTACCAATTAATGTACAAGGGTATACAAGTACATGACAAGGAATACAAGTACTGAAAAAGGGGTATACAAGTATTTTGTAAAAGGTATACAAGAAAATTTCAAGGTATACAAGCAGTACAAGGTAAAAAGTACATTACAAGGTAAACATAATGTAAAGGTTACAAGTACATGTACAAGGTATAAAAGTACAGTAAAGGTACAAGTACATGTAAAAGGGTACAAAAAGTACATGTCAAGGTATAAAATACATGTACAAGGTACACAAGTACTGTAAAAGGTTACAAGTACTGTACAAGGTAAAAAGTACTGTAAAAGGTATAAAATCATGTACAAGGTAACAAAAAACATGTAAAAGATACAAGTACTGTACAAGGAAACAAGTACATAAAAGGGTATACAAGTACATGTAAAAGGGGTATACAAGACATGTACAAGGTACAAAAGTACATTACAAGGTACAAAAGTACATGTACAAGGTATACAAGAACTGTACAAGGTATACAATACATGTACAAGGTATAAAAGTACATGACAAGGATACAAGTACTGCACAAGGTTACAAGACATGTAAAAGGGTACCGAGACAGTACAAGGATACAAGTACATGACAAGGTACACAATACATTACAAGGATACAAGACATGTACAAGGACAAAAGTACATGTAAAAGGTACAAATACATTACAAGGTATACAATACATGTCAAGGTACCAAGTACATGACAAGAATTTACAAGTACTGACAAGGTTACAAGTACATGTACAAGGCATAAAAGTACTGTACAAGGTATAAAGTACATGTAAAAATTTATACAAGAACATGTAAAAGGGTATAAAAGTACTGTACAAGGTATACAAGTACAGTACAAGTTAAAATACATTAAAAGGGGTATACAAGTACATGTAAAAGGTATAAAAGTCTTTACAAGGTAACAAGTACATGTAAAAGGGAAACCAAGTAATGTACAAGGTATCAAGTACATGACAAGGTACCAAGTACATGTACAAGGTAACAATACATGTAAAAGGTACAAAAGACATGTAAAAGGGTACAAAAGTACATGTAAAGGTATACAATACATTAAAAGGGTCAAAAGACTTGTAAAGAATACAATACATTAAAAGGGTATCCCAAGTACATTAAAGGATCAAGACATGTAAAAGGTAACAAGTACATGACAAGGTTACAAGTAATGTACAAGGTACACAATTTTAATGTCAAGGTTACAAGTAAAGTACAAGGTGTACAATTACAGTAAAGGGTACACAAGTACATGTAAAAGGGTATACAAGTACATGTAAAATTTACCAAGACATGTACAAGGTGTACAAGACATGTAAAAGGCAACAATGCATGTACAAGGAATAAAAGTACTGTCAAGGGTGAAAAGTACATGACGGGGAACAAGTACAGTACAAGGTAAAATACATGTACAAGGTATACAAGTACATGACAAGGGTACAAAAGTACTGTACAAGATACAAGTACATGTAAAGGTACACAATAATGTACAAGGTATACAATACATGAACAAGGTACAAAGTCATGAAAGGGTATACAAGTACAGTACAAGGTACAAAAGTACAGAAAGGTACCAAGTACTGACAGGTATACAAGTCTGTACAAGGTACACAAGTACATGAAAAAGGATACAAACAGTAAAAGGTATAAAATACATGTAAAAAGGTAACAAGTACATTACAAGGATACAAGTAATAAAAAGGCACACAGTACATGTAAAAGGGATACAAGTACATGTAAAAGGGACACAAGTACGACGGGGTTAAAAGTCATTACAAGGTATACAAGTACATTACAAGGTAACAAGTACATTACGGGGGATACAATACATGAAAAGGGTACACAAGTACAGTACAAGGTATAAAGTACATGTAAAAGGGTATCAATAATTACAAGGTATACAAGTACATGTACAAGGTATCAAGTCTGTAAAGGTACACAAGTACATGTAAAAGTAACAAGACAGACAGGGATACAAGTAATGTACAAGGTATCAAGTACAGTCAAGGTATACAAGTACATTCAAGGTAACAAGTACAGTAAAGGTAACAAGCCATGTACAAGGTTACAAGACATGTACAAGGATAAAAGTACATGTAAAAAGGTATACAAGTACATGTAAAAATTAAAAAGCACATGTACAAGGTATAAATACAGTAAAAGGGTATACAAGCCATGTACAAGGGTAACAAGTACATGTAAAAGGAATACAAGCACATGTACAAGGTATACAGTACATGAAAAGGTAACAAGCACTGTACAAGGTATAAAATAATGTACAAGTATACAAGCACTGTACAAGGTAACAAGTACATGTAAAGGTATAAAAGCACATGTCAAGGTAACAAGACATTACAAGGTATACAACAATGACAAGGTATACATGACTGTACAAGGAACAAAAGTACATGTACAAGGTACACAAGTACATGTACAAGGTATACAAGTACATGTACAAGGTACACAAGTACTTTACAAGATTAAATACATGTACAAGGTATACAAGTACATGTACAAGGTATAAAGTACATGTACAAGGTAACAAGTACATGTAAAAAGGTAACAAGAACATGTACAAGGTTAAAGTACATGACAAGGTTACAATACATGTAAAGGTATACAATACATGTACAAGGTATAAAAGTACATGACAAGGTAAAACAAGTAATGACAAGGTATACAAGTCATGTACCAGGTACACAAGTACATGTACAAGGTATACAATACATGTACAAGGTCAAAATACATTACAAGGATACAAGTACAGTAAAAGGGTACAAAAGTACATGTCAAGGTACAAAAGAAATGTAAAGGTTACAATACATGTACAAGGTACACAAGAAATGTACAAATATACAAGTACATGTAAAAGGGTTTAAAAAGACTGAAAAGGGATACAAGTACTGTAATGGTACACAAGTACATGTACAAGGTTACAAGTACATGTAAAGGTCACAAGTACTGTACAAGGTATACAAGTAAATGTACAATGTACAAGTACATTAAAGGTACAAAGTACATGACAAGGTTAAAAGTACATGTAAAAGGGTACACAAGTACATGTAAAAGGGGTGTACAAGTACAAGTAAAAGCATCAAGTACTTACAAAAGGGTTACAAGTACAGTACAAGGTGTACAAAATTTTAAAGGATACAAGTAATGTAAAGTATACAAGTACATTACAAGGTACACAATACATGTAAAAGGTCCAAGTACTTTTAAACAATTATACAATACATTTTTAAAAAGGGGTACACAAACAGTACAAGGATAAAGTAAAAGTCAAGGTACACAAGTACATTACAAGGATACAAGTACATTTAAAAGGGTACACAATTACATTAAAAGGTACCAAGTACATTACAAGGTATACAATTTCATGTAAAAGGTACCAATCATTAAAGGTATAAAAGAAATTTACAAGGTATACAAGTACATGTACAAGGTATACAAGTACATGTAAAGGTAACAATACATATACAAGGTACACAAGTACATTACAAGGAATACAATACGTACAAGGACACAAGTACAGTACAAGGTATAAAATAAAAGTACAAGGTTTTACAAGTACATGTAAAAAGGTCCCAAAAGTACATGTACAAGGTATACAAGTACATGTACAAGGTACAAAGTACTGTAAAGGTATACAATACATGTACAAGGTATACAAGTACATGTACAAGGTATACAAGTACATGTACAAGGTATAAAAGTACATGTAAAGGTACACAAACATGTAAAAGGTATAAAAGTACATGTAAAAGGGTATACAAGTACATTACAAGGTATAAAAGTACAGACAAGGTATACAATACATTTACAAGGATCAATACTTTACAAGGTATACAAGCACATGTAAAGGTATACAAGCAATTACAAGGTATACAAGTACTGTACAAGTAACAAGTACATGAAAAAGAATACAAGACATTACAAGGTATAAAGTACTTACAAGGTATAAAAGCACATTAAAGGGTATACAAGTACATGAAAAGGGTATACAAGCACATGTAAAAGGGATACAAGACATGTACAAGGTTACAACACATGTACAAGGTATACAAGTACATTACAAGGTATAAAACACAGTACAAGGTAACAATACTTAAAAGGGTATACAAGCACATGAACAAGGTATACAAGTACATGTAAAAGGGTATCAAGCAATGTACAAGGTATACAAGTACATGTAAAAGGGTAACAAGACATTACAAGGTATACAAAAAATGTACAAGGTAACAAGCACATGTACAAGGTAACAAGTACATGTCAAGGTATCAAGACGTACAAGGATACAACACATGTAAAAGATATAAAAGTACAGTAAAGGAAAAAAGCACATTACAATATACATACTGTAAAGGGTTACAAGCACAGACAAGGTATACAAGCACATGAAAAGGGTATACAAGCACTGTAAAAGGGTAACAAGCACTGTACAAGGTAACAATACATTACAAGGAAACAAGTACATGTACAAGGTATAAAGCACATGTACAAGGTAAAACAAGTACAACAAGGTATAAAAGTACTGTACAGGAAAACAAGTACATGTAAAGGTATACAAGTACATGTAAAGATATAAAAGTACTTTACAAGGTTCAAGTACATTACAAGGTAACCATACATGTACAAAGTATACAAGTACATGTACAAGGTATAAAAACATGACAAGTTAAAAAAACCATTACAGGTATACAAGTACATGTAAAAGGAATACAAGTAAGTACAAGGTAACAATACATGTACAAGGTATACAAGTACATGTAAAAGGTATAAAGTACATGTAAAGGTATTCAAGCACTGAAAAGGGATACAAGACATGACAAGGTATACAAGTAATGTACAAGGTATAAAGTACATGTACAAGGTAAAAAGTACAGTCAAGGTATACAAGTTATGAAAAGGTATACAAAACATTACAAGTATAAAATACAGTACAAGGTAACAAGCAATGGCAAGGTATACAAGACATGTAAAAGGGTAAAAAGTACTGTACAAGGTTTTCAATACAGTACAAGGTATACAATACATTTAAAAGGTAAAAAGCACATGTAAAAGGGCATAAAATACATGTACAATAACAAATACATGAACAAGTATACAAAAATGTACAAGGTATACAAGTACATGACAAGGATAAAAGCATAGTACAAGGTATTCAAGACATTACAGGATACAATACATGTACAAGGTATAAAGTACATGAAAAAATTACAATACATGTACAAGGATACAAATACATGTATAGGTAACAAATACATGTACAAGGTATACAAATACATGTACAAGGTATACGGTCATGTACAAGGTATACAAGAAAATTTGTACAAGGTATACGGTACATGTAAAAAGGTATAAAAAGTCATTCAAGGAAATACAAGTACAGAAAAGGTATACAAGTACATGTACAAGGTAACAAGCACATGAAAAGGGTATACAAAAAAGTAAAAGGGATACAAGCCCATGTACAAGGTTACAATACATGTACAAGGTATAAAAGCACATGTACAAGGTAACAAGTACATGTACAAGGTATACAAGCACATGTAAAGGTATAAAAGTACATGTACAAGGTATAAAACATGAAAGGTTTATAAATACATGTACAAGGTATAAAAGCCATGTACAAGGTATAAAAGTAATGAAAGGTATACAAGCACATGACAAGTATAAAGTACATGTGCAAGGTAACAAGCACATTACAAGGTAACAAGCAATGTACAAGATATACAAGTACATGTAAAAGGGAAAACAAAAATGTACAAGTATAAAAGTCAGTAAAAGGTATACAAGCAAAGTACAAGGTAACAAGCAATGTACAAGGTAAACAAGCCATGTACAAGTTACAACACGTAAAGGTATCAAGTAATTACAAGGTATACAAATACATGTTAAAAGGTTAAAGAAATGTACAAGGTAAAAGTCATTACAAGGTATACAATACATTACAAGGTATACAAGACATTACAAGGTATACAAGACATGTACAAGGTATCAAGTACATGTAAAAGGGTTTAAAAAATACAGTACAAGGTAACCATACATTACAAAGTATAAAGTCAGCAAAAGGTTACAAGCAGTAAAAAGTTATACAAAACGTACAAGGTATACAAGTACATGTAAAGGAATACAAGTACATGTACAAGGTATACAAGTACTTACAAGGGTATACAATAATGTTCAAGATACAAGACATGACAAGGTATTCAAGCACATGTAAAAGGGTATACAAGTACATGTAAAGGTATACAAGTACAGTACAAGGTAATAATTAATGTACAAGGTATAAAGTAAAAAGTACAAGGTAAAAAAGTAATGTACAAGGTAACAAATACAAATACAAGGTATAAAATCATGCAAGGTAAACATATGTACAAGGTAACAAAAACATGTACGGGATCAAGTACTTTTACAAGGTATTCAAGTACAGTAAAAGGGTATACAAGTACATGAAAAGGTTACAACACATGTAAAGGCATACAAATACATTACAAGATTACAAATACAGACAAGGTAAACAAATACATGTAAAAAGGTATACAATACATGTAAAAGGTATACAAGCAAAAGTAAAAGGGTTTTTCAAGTACATGTACAAGGTTACAAGTAAGTACAAGGTATACAAAAAATTACAAAATATACAAGTACATGTAAAAAGGTATAAAAATACTTACTTTTTATAAAATACAAGTACAGGTTACAAAAACTTGTAAAAGGGTATACGGTACATGTACAAGGTATACAATTTATTTAAAAGGGTATAAAAGTAATGTCCCCAAAGGTAAAAAAACATGTAAAAGGGATAACAAGTTATGGAAAGGGTATCAAGTACACTACAAGGGTAACAACACATGTACAAGGTATCAAGAATGTAAAGGTATACAAATAATGTACAAGGCATAAAAATACTGTAAAAGGGTAACAAGCACATTTAAAAGTACACAAATGCTTAAAAGGTAACAATTCATGTAAAAAGTATACAACCAGTACAAGGTATTCAAGTACATTACAAGGTATACAAGTAATGTACAAGGTATACAAATACATGTACAAGGTATAGAGACCAAGCTGACATCGTGACATATACAAGTCGCTTGTTATGCTGAGCATTTCCCGGAAATTGGGCATTTTCGTCCTGGGAGGGGCCCCACCGCCCCCTAACCCCCAGGATATACCCACACCAGCCACTAACACCCAGGATTAACCCACACCATCCACAAACACCCAGATTACCCACACCAGTACTAACACCCAGGATGTAACCCCACCAGCCCGTAACACCCAGGATGTGCCCACACCATCCACTAACACCCAGGAACGACCCACCCCAGCCACTAACACCCGGATGTGACCCACACCATCCCAAAACACCAGGATGTGCCCCCACACATCCACAACACAGGAGTACCCACACCATCCACTAACAACCAGGATGTGACCCACCCCAGTCCACTAACACCGGGATGCGACCCCTCCAGTCAACTAACACCCAGATGCGCCCCACACCAGCAACTAACCCCCAGGAGCGCCCCACACCAGTCCACTAACACCCGGGGTTGCCCAACCCCCATCCACTAAACCCAGGATGTGACCCACACCAGTTCACTAACACCCATGATCAAACCCCAGCAATTAACACCCAGGATGCACCCCACCAGTCCACTAACACCCAGGTTTGGGCCCCAACCAGTCCCCTAACACCAGGGGTGACCCACCCCCTTTTCCACTAACACTCAGGATCCCCCCACCCAGTCCCCCACCACGATGCGACTCGCACCAGTCCACTAACCCCGATGCGACCCACACCAGTCCCACTAACACCCGGGACGTGACCCAACCACCCACTAACACCAGGATGTATCCACACCAGTCCCTAACACCCATATGCGACCCACCCCAGCCAACAACACCCAGATGTGACCCACACCAGCCCACAACACCCGGGGTGTACCACACCATACACTAACACCAGGATGCCCCCCACACCAGCCCACTAACAACCGGAGTGACCCAATCAGTCCACTAACACCCAGGAGGGGCCCCCCCACCAGTCCACAAACCCCCCAGGAGTGACCCACACCAGTCCACTAACACCAGGATGTGACCCACACCAGTCCACTAACACCAGGATGTGACCCACACAAGTCCACTAACACCCATGATGTGACCCACACCAGTCCACTAACAACCAGGATGTGACCCACACCAGTCCACTAACACCCAGGATGCTACCCACTCTAGTCAACTAACACCCATAATGCGACCCACACCAGTCAACTAACACCCAGGATGCGACCCACACCAGTCCACTAATACCCAGGATGTGACCAACACCAGTCCACTAACACCCAGGATGTGACCCACACCAGTTCACTAACACCCAGGATGCGACACACACCAATCAATTAACACCCAGGATGCGATCCACACCAGTCCACTAACACCCAGGATGTGACCCACACCAGTCCACTAACACTCAGGGTGTGACCCACACCAGTCCACTAACACTCAGGATGCCACCCACACCAGTCCACTAGCACCCACGATGCGACTCGCACCAGTCCACTAACACCCATGATGCGACCCACACCAGTCCACTAACACCCAGGATGTGACCCACACCAGTCTACTAACACCCAGGATGTGATCCACACCAGTCCACTAACACCCATGATACGACCCACACCAGTCAACTAACACCCAGGATGTGACCCACACCAGTCCACTAACACCCAGGATGTGACCCACACCAGTCCACTAACACCCAGGATGTGACCCACACCAGTCCACTAACACCCAGGGTGTGACCCACACCAGAACACTAACACCCAGGATGCCACCCACACCAGTCCACTAACACCCAGGATGCAACCCACACCAGTCCATTCAGGATGTGATCCACACTAGTACATTAACACCCAGGTACCCATTTTACTGACCGGTGACCAGGGACAGCAGGTGTCTTAAGGAAACACGTCGTAATGTTTTTCAGCCATACCGGGGATCGACCCCTGAACCTCAATGTGTGTGTGTACTCACCTAGTTGTACTCTCCTAGTTTAGGTTGCAGGGGTCGAATCCAAGCTCCTGGCCCCGCCTCTTCACTGATCGCTACTAGGTCACTCTCCCTGAACCGTGAGCTTGATCATACCTCTGCTTAAAGCTATGTATGGATTCTGCCTTCACTACATCGCTTCCCAAACTATTCCACTTCCTGACTGACGAAATACTTCCTAACATCCCTGTGATTCATCTGTGTCTTCAACTTCCAACTGTGTCCCCTTGTTGCTGTGTTCCATCTCTGGAACATCCTGTCTTTGTCCACCTTGTCAATTCCTCTCAGTATTTTGTATGTCGTTATCATGTCCCCCCTATCTCTCCTGTCCTCCAGTGTCGTCAGGTTGATTTCCCTTAACCTCTCCTCATAGGACATACCTCTTAGCTCTGGGACTAGTCTTGTTGCAAACCTTTGCACTTTCTCTAGTTTCTTTACGTGCTTGGCTAGGTGTGGGTTCCAAACTGGTGCCTCATACTCCATTATGGGCCTAACGTACACGGTGTACAGTGTCCTGAACGATTCCTTATTAATTAAGATGTCGGAATGCTGTTCT
Organism: Cherax quadricarinatus; assembly: GCF_026875155.1. Lineage (NCBI taxonomy): Eukaryota > Metazoa > Arthropoda > Malacostraca > Decapoda > Parastacidae > Cherax > Cherax quadricarinatus. The sequence goes on along the minus strand of NC_069433.1, from coordinate 40,427,678 downwards.
GAGGTTTGCTAGGCGCCCATATACTGCAGCAGTTACTTGGCTGATGTGCGCTTCAGGAGATGTGCCTGGTGTTATACTCACCCCAAGATCTTTTTCCTTGAGGGAGGTTTGTAGTCTCTGGCCCCCTAGACTGTACTCCTTCTGCGGTCTTCTTTGCCCTTCCCCAATCTTCATGACTTTGCACTTGGTGGGGTTGAACTCCAGGAGCCAATTGCTGGACCAGGTCTGCAGCCTGTCCAGATCCCTTTGTAGTTCTGCCTGGTCTTCGATCGAATGAATTCTTCTCATCAACTTTACGTCATCTGCAAACAGGGACACCTCGGAGTCTATTCCTTCCGTCATGTCGTTCACAAATACCAGAAACAGCACTGGTCCTAGGACTGACCCATATGGGACCCCGCTGGTCACAGGTGCCCACTCTGACACCTCGCCACGTACCATGACTCGCTGCTGTCTTCCTGACAAGTATTCCTTGATCCATTGTAGTGCCTTCCCTGTTATCCCTGCTTGGTCCTCCAGTTTTTGCACTAATCTCTTGTGTGGAACTGTGCCAAACGCCTTCTTGCAGTCCAAGAAAATGCAATCCACCCACCCCTCTCTCTTGTCTTACTGCTGTCACCATGTCATAGAACACCAGTTGGTTTGTGACACAGGATTTCCCGTCCCTGAAACCATGTTGGCTGCTGTTGATGTGATCATTCCTTTCTAGGTGTTCCACCACTCTTCTCTTGATAATTTTCTCCGTGACTTTGCATACTATACATGTTAGTGACACTGGTCTGTAGTATAATACTTCGTGTCTGTCTCCTTTTTTAAAGATTAGGACTACATTTGCTGTCTTCCATGCCTCAGGCATTCACCCTGTTTCGGTAGATGTATTGAATATTGTTGTTAGGGGTACACATACGCCTCTGCTCCCACTCTCAGGACCCATGGAGAGATGTTATCCGGCCCCATTGCCTTTAAGGTATCTAGCTCACTCAGAAGCCTCTTCACTTCTTCCTCGGTTGTGTGTACTGTGTCCAGCACTTGGTGGTGTACCCCACCTCTCCGTCTTTCTGGAGCCCCTTCTGTCTCCTCTGTGAACACTCCTTTGAATCTCTTGTTGAGTTCCTCACATACTTCACGGTCATTTCTTGTTGTCTCTCCTCCTTCCTTCCTTAGCCTGATTACCTGGTCCTTGACTGTTGTTTTCCTCCTGATGTGGCTTTATAACAGCTTCGGGTCAGATTTGGCTTTCGCTGCTATGTCGTTTTCATATTGTCATTGGGCCTCCCTTCTTATATGTGCATATATATTGCACATATATATATATATGACTGCTCTCCTTATTCTCCTGGGTCCTTTGCATTCTATATTTCTTCCATTCCCTAGCCCACTTGGTTTTTGCCTCCCTGCACCTTTGGGTGGACCATGGGCTCATCCTGGCTTTTTCATTATTCCTGTTACCCTTGGGTACAAACCTCTCCTCAGCCTCCTTGTACATTGTTGCTACATATTCCATCATCTCATTAACTGGCTTCCCTGCCAGTTCTCTGTCCCATTGAGCCCCGTTCAGGAAGTTCCTCATTCCCGTGTAGTCCACTTTCTTGTAGTTTGGCTTCATTTGTCCTGGCCTTCCTGCTTCCCCCTCCACTTGTAGCTCTAATGTGTATTCGAAGCTTAAATCCACATGATCACTGGCCTCAAGGGGTCTTTCATATGTGATGTCCTCAATATCTGCGCTACTCAAGGTGAATATTAGGTCCAGTCTTGCTGGTTCATCCTCTCTTCTCTCTCTTGTAGTGTCCCTTACGTGATGGTACATGAAGTTTTCCAGTACCACCTCCATCATCTTAGCCCTCCATGTATCTTGGCCCCCATATCTCTCCAAGTTATCCCAATCGATCTCCTTGTGGTTAAAGTCACCCATGATCAGGAGCTTTGCCCTGCATGCATGAGCTCTTCTGGCCACTGCAGCCAGTGTGTCAACCATCGCTCTATTGCTTTCGTCATACTCTTGCCTTGGCCTCCTGCTGTTTTGTGGTGGGCTATACATCACTGCAATTACCACCTTGGGACCTCCAGAGTGAAGCTTTCCCGCTATGTAATCACTTGCTTCTCCGCTGTCTCCTCTCTCCAGCTCATCAAAATTCCATCAGCTTTTGATCAGCAGTGCCACTCCTCCACCCCTCCTGTTCCCTCTGTCTTTCCTCAGGATCTGGTATCCCTTTGGAAAGATGGCATCTGTTATCATACCTGTAAGTTTGGTTTCTGTGAGAGCTATGATGTCCGATGATGCCTCTTTGACTCTTTCGTGCCTCTCCTCCCACTTATTTGTTATTCCATCTGCGTTTGTGTACCATACCTTCAGTTTCCATTCCAGCACTGTGGTTTGGGGGGCCTGTGAGGATGGAAGACCTGGTAGCATACTTTGGGATTCTATAGCTGGGTGACTCACGAAATCGTAATGACACGATTGCAAACAAACCATACCCCGGCCGGGATTGAACCCGCGGTCAGAGAGTCTCAAAACTCCAGACCGTCGCGTTAGCCACTAGACCAGCTAGCTACAATAAGATTCGTCCAACTAGGTATATTTCTACACCATAGGAAGGTTAGCACAGGCACCACTGTGACCACAAATGCAAGTTTTTACAGACGAATCTCCAGCTAGCGTGGCCGTGACGAACTCTAGCTCAAGTCCCTTCACTGCAGTCAACATGACTCACGAAATCGTAATGACACGATTGCATTTGTGGTCACAGTGGTGCCTGTGCTAACCTTCCTATGGTGTAGAAATATACGTAGTTGGACGGATCTTATTGTGGCTAGCTGGTCCAGTGGCTAACGCGACGGGCTGGAGTTTTGAGACTCTCTGACCGCGGGTTCAATCCCGGCCGGGGTATGGTTTATAGCTGGGTGTTGGAAGCTGTGAGTATGGATTGTAGTTTGTGTTGGGATGGTGTGATAGGTTGTGGGGTCCTGAGGATAGTTCTGTGTGTGCTTGCCCTTGCTACTCTGTCTTGCTCTGATTGACCTCTGCTGGTTCGATCCTTGTCTCCTTTCCTAGCTCCTTTCGCTTTTGTGAGTGTGTGTGTGTGTGTGTGTGTGTGTGTGTGTGTGTGTGAGCCCAGTGCGCTAGCGATCGAGCTAGCGCTGTTATAACGTGATTTTTGTGTTCGAGAAATTACACTATTAGTGAAAGTTTGAAGACGATCAGACGAGTCATTCTCTAGGTATTACACGGATTCCAATAATTTCATTTTTTCCTGTTACACTAAAATACCGATGTTACCCCCATATGTACTGTAACTCATTCAACCCCATTTTCTTTGTTATACCGTAATTCATGTAGGCCAGGATGAATTACAACAACTGAATACGATGAATGTTGAAGACAGAGTAAAAGAACTGAAGTTAAATCATGTTTATAAAATTTCTCACAAAGTCCAGAATATCTTGCTGCCAAGTTTGTCAAGGTTGAGAACCACAAGTATAGTACTATGGTAAGGGAATATAATTGTGAAGTTTTTATTGTACAGCAATAAAGGAATGGAACAGACTGCCCGCACATGTCAAAGCCAGTCATAGCATGAACCAGTTCAAGAAGAGTGCCAAAAGGTGTCTGATGAATGTAGCTACAGAAAGGGAGGGGAATTATTTTCTATTTTTTAGCTAACATACGTGTAAATTTTACCTTATTCCTAGTAATGACCCTCGTATTGTAGATAGTCTTAATGACCCTCGTGTAGTAGATAGTCTTTTTAGTATGATAATAAGATGTTATCTTCATTGTACAATAATAAGAAAATATAACCTTTATATTATAATAATAAGTTAAAAGGACCCAAATGGAAATAAGTCACTCTGTCTGACTTTTTTGGGTTATCCCAGGTTCTCTACACATATGCTGCTATGTATGATAATTCTATGTAACTGTATTTGTGTATACCTGAATAAACTTACTTACTTACTTACTTACTTACTAGTGAATGTAGCTACAGAAAGGGAAGAGAGTTATTTCTCGTATAGCTAACATTGATGTACGTATTATTGTAAGCTGATCCTCACCTTAATGTTAATGTAAATAACTCAGTTTAACTTATTGCTAGTATATCTTCTTTTATTGTAATTGATTCTCACACAGTTGCGTTACTCAGCTATTTTATTTTTTTATGGTTTAAATGGTAAGATATTTGGAGGATCCTAATGGAAAAATGTCAATTTGGCTTAAATTTTTTGCGCTGTTCTTGGTAAATCACACATATGTTATTACTATGTGTCATAATTTGTGTACCTGTGTTTGTGTATATGTACCTATATAAACTTATGACAGTGCGTCGCATGTAGAGCTTTCTGGTATCATGACCTGGTAAAGCTCTATATTAGAGCTAGAACTTAACCGAATAACAGCTTCCTTCTCTGCAGTCTATATTTTCTTCACAAAGTCGTAAAGGTGACAGAGCGAGGTCGCAGCTGCATCCTTTGCTAATTAGGTTAACATTAAGCCGCTGGATAGTCATTAATGTCTTTAACGAGGCTCCTGTGACGGTATTTCCTGCGCTGAACTCACTACTTGATAACATCGTCAGTCAGAGAGAGAGAGACCAGATAGATACATAGATATTTGGATACATATATGCATATATACATACAAGCATACATACATCGACCCCTGCAACCACAACTAGGAGAGTACGTACGTACGTACGTACGTTGAAGAATTGAGACACTTAATGCAACATATGGGAATCTTTATTGAAGAAACGTTTCGCCACACAGTGGCTTCATCAGTCTAGATACAAAGAATTCTTCAACACTTGTCCAACCTTTGGACGAAGATCTACATCGACTAGTGGATGGCACCACTATGACCCCGCCTCCGCCTGCTTCACCTCACCTGACTACTTCGACTAGTGGATGGTACCACTATGACCCCGCCTCCTCCTGCTTCACCTCACCTCACTACTTCGACTAGTGGATGGTACCACTATGACCCCGCCTCCTCCTGCTTCACCTCACCTCACTACTTCGACTAGTGGATGGTACCACTATGACCCCGCCTCCTCCTGCTTCACCTCACCTCTCTACTTCGACTAGTGGATGGTACCACTATGACCCCGCCTCCTCCTGCTTCACCTCACCTCTCTACTTCGACTAGTGGATGGTAGCACTATGACCCCGCCTCCTCCTGCTTCACCTCACCTCACTACTTCGACTAGTGGATGGTACCACGATGACCCCGCCTCCTCCTGCTTCACCTCACCTCTCTACTTCGACTAGTGGATGGTACCACTATGACCCCACCTCCGCCTGCTTCACCTCACCTGACTACTTCGACTAGTGGATGGTACCACTATGACCCCGCCTCCCCCTGCTTCCCCTCACCTCTCTACTTCGACTAGTGGATGGTACCACTATGACCCCACCTCCTCCTGCTTCACCTCACCTGACTACTTCGACTAGTGGATGGTACCACTATGACCCCGCCTCCCCCTGCTTCACCTCACCTCTCTACTTCGACTAGTGGATGGTACCACTGTGACCCCGCCTCCTCCTGCTTCACCTCACCTCTCTAGTTCGACTAGTGGATGGTACCACTGTGACCCCGCCTCCTCCTGCTTCACCTCACCTCTCTAGTTCGACTAGTGGATGGTACCACTGTGACCCCGCCTCCTCCTGCTTCACCTCACCTCTCTACTTCGACTAGTGGATGGCACCACTATGACCCCGCCTCCTCCTGCTTCACCTCACCTCACTACAGTATATAAGCCACGTCTACGACCCTATGCTGTACATTCTACAAGATTGATGGACTGAACACATCGACTCCAGGCTGAGGGACTGATTACCTCAAACTCCTCCTCTCCTTACCCATTTCTGCTTTGTATAAGACTGATTAAGCCACTGTGTGGCGAAACGTTTCTTCATTAGAGTTTCCCATATGTTGCAGAAGTGTCTCAATTCTTCAACTTGTCGGTTTTCAAAACCATTCATCACACACGTACGTACGTACATACCTATACACATACATACATACATACAAGGATAGATTCATACATACATACAAAAAGGTTTGTAAGATAAAGAGATGATTTATAAATGTATGGGGGTGAGAACAGAGCTAAGTTGATACATATATGGTGTATATATCATACATAAATGATACGTGATACATACATGACACACATATGATGCATGATGCATGATACATACATGATACATATATGATACATATGTGATACATGCATGATACATACATCATACATATAGGATACATGCATGATACATACATCATACATATATGATACATGCATGATACATATATCATACATATAGGATACATGCATGATACATACATCATACATATATGATACATGCATGATACATACATCATACATATAGGATACATGCATGATACATACATCATACATATGTGATACATGCATGATACATACATCATACATATAGGATACATGCATGATACATACATGAAAATAAAAAAACGTCAAGTGCGAACAAGAGAAAAAAATTACTGAACCCACAACTTAAGTAAAGTTATGCTACAGTTGGTGACGGAGGATCGAGCCTCCACGGGCTTGCTGTTTCAAACAAACAAATACATTCACAATATTGTGATGTATTGTGAAGACAGATATATTCCATCAGACAAATACTCGATACTCATATTTACGACATACACCAGAGAGATTGTTTTATTGCAATATAAGTGAGGAATATACTCAGGTGTATGACTCTGATTATACACAGGTGTATGACTCTGATTATACACACAGGTGTATGACTCTGATTATACACACAGGTGTATGACTCTGATTATACATTATTACAACCCAGGAGTTCAAATGGCCTGTTATCCTGGGTGTAAAGGGAGCAAAATAAACACAGCAGAAAAGTTTTGACTTATATTATCCTTCACCAATTTAGAACAGAAGTATGTACACTATATACACTATGTACAGTGATAGGTATTAGTGCACTCCACGGTAAGCAAGGCAGAATAGAAGCCACTAGAGAGCAGACCGTGCTTCAACCAGCTCTAGAATGGGAATGACAAGGGCAGACAGGAGAGTGGTACCCACATAACCTCTGTGATTGCCAAAACCATCTTCTCATTTGCTGGAACCTGGTCACTAGTTGAACGACGGGGCCCCATCGTCAACCCTCAGTCACCTGGTTCGCTGGTTGGGGGAGATAGCCTGTAAATGAGTGTGTGTACATGTGCCGAATAAAGGTTACGTACTCTTTGCATGCCACACCCCCACCCCGAGAAGGCTCAGGATTAGGCTGCCACCTCCGAGTGGTAACCGTGCCGCCATGGCACAAAATAATGGGACCGTCTTTCCTCTCAACCATTCAACTCTTAGAGCTCAACTTTTCTTCTGACAAAAAGCCAAACCCTAATCTCGGAGCGAGACAGCAGACAGTCAGGCTAACATAAGCCCAAACGGTAGCCCGCATCCCTTCACTAAAAAAAAAGCCACACCAGGAGATAAAAAAAGAGCTTGGAAGGGGTTACCACAAGTAACCTAACACATCCTAACCTAATATATAATTATAATTATAATGTATAATAATATTGTTAGACTCTAGATAAAGAGTCTGCCAACACATTTTCTTTGCCGGCAATATGTAAGATTTTAACAGAATAGGGTTGCAGTCGTAGACTCCATCTCATGAGCCTTGTATTGTGGTTTTTCATGGCTTGGAGATATACTAGAGGATTGTGGTCACTAAAGACAGTGACCACCTGCGATGTCTGTCCCACGTATACATCAAAGTGCTCCAAAGCCAGTACCAGCGTGAGGGCTTCTTTTTCAATGGTACAGTAAGACCTCTGTTGCGGCTGGAACTTGGCAGAGAAGAAGGCTACAGGCTGCAACTCCTATTCCCCATTTTGAAACAGTACTGCCCCAACCCCAGACTCACAAGCATCAACCTGTAATGAGAACCTTGACATTCTGGGGTCCAATTAAAAGGAACTTTGTGACTGGTAAGAGAGGTGGAGGGGCTACAATATCTGAAAAATTCTTACAGAATCTTCTGTAAAATCCTATCATGCCTAGGAAACGTTGAAGAGATTTCCTATAATGTGGAACTGGATAATCTTTAATGGCAAGAACTTTAGCAAATTTAGGAGCAACTTTACCACTACCTACTTCATGGCCTAGAAAAGTAACAGTGGCCTGGCCAGTTAAATGCGAACTCTGAAAGGTCTCAAAAAGAGCTTTAAGTCTAAACAGGTGTTGATCCCAAGTATAAGACACCACAACATCATCCAGGTACGCTGACGTGCCTTCAAGTCCTTTAATAGCCTGATGGATAAGTTTCTGGAATGAAGAGGGGGAGTTTTTCATTCCAAAGGGGGTAACTGTATATTGATAATGACCTGGAATTACAAAGGCAGAGATTTCTTTCGCCTTATCTGTCAAAGGTACCTGATAGTAACCTTTAAGGAGATCTAACTTGGACACAAAAGTAGCCTTACCCATAAAGTCGATTACGTCATCCAGACGAGGAAGAAGGTAAGCATCTGTAATTGTGACCTCATTCACCCTACGGTAGTCTGTACGCATACGAAACCCTCTATCAGCTTTTCTAACAAGGATGCACGTTGAAGCCCATTGACTAGACAACTCCTCCACTAACCCATGCTCTAACAGAAATTCTACCTCCTGCTGAAGTAGCTTCTGCTTTTCAGGATTAGCTCTGTAGGGGGAGAGTTTAATAGGTTTAGAGTTTCCCATATCTGATAACCTAACATACATTTCTTCGGCACACCCAAAAAAATGTTGCTTGAGGTCCCGGGTTCAGCTCCCAGACAGGCCCCCATATTACAACCCAGGAGTCCTAAAGGCCTGTTATTCTGGGTGTAAAGGGAGCAAAATAAACACAGAGAAACTTTTGACTTATACTTCACCAATTTAGAACAGAAGTATGTACACTATATACACTATGTACAATAATAGATATTAGGGCACTCCACGGTAAGAAAGGCAGAATAGAAGCCACTAGAGAGCAGACCGTGCTTCCACCAGCTCTAGAATGGGGATGACAAGGGCAGACCGGAGAGTGGTACCCACATAACCTCTGCGATGATTGCCAAAACCATCTTCTCATTGGCTGGAACGTGGGTACTGGTTGAACGACGGGGCTCCATCGCCAACCCTTAGTCCCTGGTTTGCCAGTGCACATGCACTGAATAAAGGTTACATACTCTTTGCATGCCATATACACAGAGGTGTATGACTCTGAATACACACAGAGGTGTATGACTGATTATACACAGAGGCATATGACTTTGATTATACAGGGAGGTGTATGACTCTGATTATACACAGGGGTGTATGACTGATTATACACAGAGGTGTATGACTGATTATACACAGAGGTGTATGACTCTGATTATACACAGAGGTGTATGACTGATTATACAGAGGTGTATGACTCTGATTATACACAGAGGTGTATGACTTTGAATATACACAGAAGTGTATGATTGTGATTATACACGGAGGTGAATGATTCTGATTATGCACAGAGGTGTATGACTCTGAATATACACAAAGGTGTATGACTCTGAATATACACAGAGGTGTATGACTCTGATTATACACAGAGGTGTATGACTCTGATTATACACAGGGGTGTATGACTCTGATTATACACAGAGGTGTATGACTCTGATTATACACAGAGGTGTATGACTCTGATTATACACAGAGGTGTATGACTCTGATTATACACAGAGGTGTATTACTCTGAATATACACAGAGGTGTATGACTCTGATTATACACAGAGGTGTATGACTCTGATTATACACAGAGGTGTATTACTCTGAATATACACAGAGGTGTATGACTCTGATTATACAAAGGGGTGTATGACTCTGATTATACACAGAGGTGTATGACTCTGATTATACACAGAGGTGTATTACTCTGAATATACACAGAGGTGTATGACTCTGATTATACACAGAGGTGTATGACTCTGATTATACACAGAGGTGTATTACTCTGAATATACACAGAGGTGTATGACTCTGATTATACACAGAGGTGTATGACTCTGATTATACACAGAGGTGTATGACTCTGATTATACACAGAGGTGTATGACTCTGATTATACACAGAGGTGTATGACTCTGATTATACACAGAGGTGTATGACTCTGATTATACACAGAGGTGTATTACTCTGAATATACACAGAGGTGTATGACTCTGATTATACACAGAGGTGTATGACTCTGATTATATACAGAGGTGTATGACTCTGATTATACACAGAGGTGTATGACTCTGAATATACACAGAGGTGTATGACTCTGATTATACACAGAGGTGTATGACTCTGATTATACACAGAGGTGTATGACTCTGATTATACACAGAGGTGTATGACTCTGATTATACACAGAGGTGTATGACTCTGATTATACACAGAGGTGTATGACTCTGATTATACACAGAGGTGTATGACTCTGGTTATACACAGAGGTGTATTACTCTGAATATACACAGAGGTGTATGACTCTGATTATACACAGAGGTGTATGACTCTGATTATACACAGAGGTGTATGACTCTGATTATACACAGAGGTGTATGACTCTGAATATACACAGAGGTGTATGACTCTGATTATACACAGAGGTGTATGACTCTGATTATACACAGAGGTGTATATCTCATAGTGAATATACACTGACGGTTTATTTAAATTTCCCTTTAGGAATTCAAGTGTTTTTGACACCTGAGACACAGGTAACACGCAGCTAATATCTGCATCTAACAACAACAACACCTGAGACACAGGTAACACGCAGCTAATATCTGCATCTAACAACAACAACACCTGAGACACAGGTAACACGCAGCTAATATCTGCATCTAACAACAACAACACCTGAGACACAGGTAACACGCAGCTAATATCTGCATCTAACAACAACAACACCTGAGACACAGGTAACACGCAGCTAATATCTGCATCTAACAACAACACCTGAGACACAGGTAACACGCAGCTAATATCTGCATCTAACAACAACAACACCTGAGACACAGGTAACAGGCAGCTAATATCTGCATCTAACAACAAAAACACCTGAGACACAGGTAACACGCAGCTAATATCTGCATCTAACAACAACAACACCTGAGACACAGGTAACACGCAGCTAATATCTGCATCTAACAACAACAACACCTGAGACACAGGTAACACGCAGCTAATATCTGCATCTAACAACAACAACACCTGAGACACAGGTAACACGCAGCTAATATCTGTATCTAACAACAACAACACCTGAGACACAGGTAACACGCAGCTAATATCTGCATCTAACAACAACAACACCTGAGACACAGGTAACACGCAGCTAATATCTGCATCTAACAACAACAACACCTGAGACACGGGTAACACGCAGCTAATATCTGCATCTAACAACAACAACACCTGAGACACAGGTAACACGCCGCTAATATCTGCATCTAACAACAACAACACCTGAGACACAGGTAACACGCAGCTAATATCTGTATCTAACAACAACAACACCTGAGACACAGGTAACACGCAGCTAATATCTGCATCTAACAACAACAACACCTGAGACACAGGTAACACGCAGCTAATATCTGCATCTAACAACAACAACACCTGAGACACGGGTAACACGCAGCTAATATCTGCATCTAACAACAACAACAACAACATCTGAGGCTGAATTTTGCAAACACAACCATTAAAAGTGCGCCATTTACCTTTAATTATAGATATTCTTAATTATACTGCTTTGTGTCTCGTATCATATATGCAAATTGATCTAAATGCCTTGTTAACTAAATTGCTTTTAATTGTTCTGACTAGTTATGTTCCAAAGTTTATCAGTTAGTTAGGACACTGATAAAACTAATTTTGCCTAACTAAAATGAAAATTATTTAGCATACAGTAAATCAAGTGATGTAAACTGTCTCACGGTGTCCCGTAGCTGGATCACTAGCGCACTCGCCTCAGACACTCAGGTCCGAGGTTCGAATCTCCTCCGGGACGGCTAGTAAACATTAGGGACGTGTTTCCATAAGACACCTGCTGTCCCTGTTCACTTATCAGTAAAATGGGCACCTGGGTGTTAGTGGACTGGTGTGGGTCGCATCCTGGGTGTTAGTGGACTGGTGTGGGTCGCATCCTGGGTGTTAGTGGACTGGTGTGGGTCGCATACTGGGGGTTAGTGGACTGGTGTGGGTCGCATCCTGGGTGTTAGTGGACTGGTGTGGGTCGCATCCTGGGTGTTAGTGGACTGGTGTGGGTCGCATCCTGGGTGTTAGTGGACTGGTGTGGGTCGCATCCTGGGTGTTAGTGGACTGGTGTGGGTCGCATCCTGGGTGTTAGTGGACTGGTGTGGGTCGCATCCTGGGTGTTAGTGGACTGGTGTGGGTCGCATCCTGGGTGTTAGTGGACTGGTGTGGGTCGCATCCTGGGTGTTAGTGGACTGGTGTGGGTCGCATCCTGGGTGTTAGTGGACTGGTGTGGGTCGCATCCTGGGTGTTAGTGGACTGGTGTGGGTCGCACCCTGGGTGTTAGTGGACTGGTGTGGGTCGCATCCTGGGTGTTAGTGGACTGGTGTGGGTCGCATCCTGGGTGTTAGTGGACTGGTGTGGGTCGCATCCTGGGTGTTAGTGGACTGGTGTGGGTCGCATTCTGGGTGTTAGTGGACTGGTGTGGGTCGCACCCTGGGTGTTAGTGGACTGGTGTGGGTCGCATCCTGGGTGTTAGTGGACTGGTGTGGGTCGCATCCTGGGTGTTAGTGGACTGGTGTGGGTCGCATCCTGGGTGTTAGTGGACTGGTGTGGGTCGCATCCTGGGACAAAACTGACCTACTTTGCGGGAAATGCTCAGCATAACAAGCGGCTTTTTATATAGTAGTATGTCATTGCTGTCAGCTAGGTTCTGTATACCTTGTACATGTATACCTTGTACATGTACTTGTATACCTTGTACATGTACTTGTATTAAATAAAATTATTATTATTATTATTATTATTATTATTATTATTATTATTATTATTATTATTATTATTATTATTATTATTATTATTATTACAAGCTGTCTGAAGGTAAGAGTATGTTAGAGTCTCCCTCCTGGAGAAAGAAGATTCGTTATAGTGTCAAGTGAGTCACATTACCATTCAACTTTCAGCTTCCCATAAGTATGGATATGAGAATCCATAAATATTCTATACTCGTGGAAAATATTCCAGGTATTTCCTGAGTCTCATAAGAACTTGCATGTTATAACATTCTTTCTGTAATGAGCTTCTGTGTGTTACAAGATCCTGGATGCCATAGTGCTACGTGTAACAATGTCCTGTGTATCGTAACGTACACTGTGTTACAAGGTCCTGTTTAAAGTAAAAGGACACAAGTGTAACTAATGTGACATTTTATTGTGGCAACGTTTCGCTCTCCAGGAGCTTTATCAAGCCATTACAAACAGTTGTGATGAATGGTTTGAAAAACCGACAAGTTGAAGATTGAGACACTTATGCAGCATATGGGAATCTTTATTCAGGAAACGTTCCGCCACACAGTGGCTTCATCAGTCCAATACAAAGAGGAAGGCGTAAGGAGAGGAGGAGTATGAGGTAATCAGTCCCTCAGCCTGGAGTCGATGTGTTCAGTCTATCAATCCATTCTACAAGATTGATGGACTGAACACATCGACTCCAGGCTGAGGGACTGATTACCTCATACTCCTCCTTTCCTTACGCCTTCCTCTTTGTATTGGACTGATGAAGCCACTGTGTGGCGATACGTTTCCTGAATAAAGATTCCCATTTGCTGCATAAGTGTCTCAATCTTCATTACAAACAATACATGGACACAGAGGGTATATAAAGGCTCAGAGTGAGGTGTAACACTAGTGGTGGTAGTAGTAGTAGTGATATAAGTTGTAGTAGTAGTGATATAAGTAGTAGTAGTAGTAGTAATACAATATGTTAGAACAATTAACTTGCATATGAGTAAAGGATATAAAAGCTATTACTTGGGAAACATAAAAATTGGTTAGACAAATATTTCTATTGGAGGCTGGATAGAGGCAGCCTGTGCTTGTGTAATGTGCTTGTGTAGTATTAACAGGAGAGACTATGTGATGGCAGGGTTTACTGTTTTCAGGAGGATTCTTGCTAAGACTTCAGAGATGGTGAAACTGCCTTTGTTTTGTTTAATTGTATTAGAAACAGCTATTAGTGAAGATTCAAGGCACTTGCGTCTGCGGAAATTAGTTTCTTTGATCACTAGTTGGGTGTCCCTGAACTTCATGAGATGATTGGTGGAATTTCGGTGTTGTACACAGGCGTTGTTCAAGTTATCGTTCCTATATGCGTAAATGTGTTCATTGAGGCGGGTGTCGAGGTTTCTTGCTGTTTCACCTACATAAATCTTGTCACAGCCTCCACAGGGTATAGTGTAAACTCCTGCGTTGACTGGTTCGTGGTGCTTGGATTTTGTTCTGGTTAGATCCTTTATCGAAGTGCTAGAAGCGATGGCGACTCTGGTGTTAGCTTGTGAAAGTACTTTAGAAACATTTAGTGCAACCTGGCAGTTGGGAAGAATTATAACTTTGTTAGGAGTGGTGTTGGTGCGTGGAGAATTAATGATCTGAAGAGCTCTTTTCTTGCAGTCTTTGATGAAAAAGGAAGGAAAATGTAAATCAGTGAAGGTTTGGTGAATGTAAGTACATTCCTCGTCAAGAAACTCAGGACTACAAATTCGGTATTATGCTCTTAGGAAAAACCCGATGATAATGCTTCTTTTGGTCTTGGTATCTTGACTGGAATAGAATTGTGTGAGATCATTTTTATTGGTAGGTTTCCGATAAACTTGAAATCTTAGGCTGTTGTCTACTTTGTGAATGAGGACGTCGAGGAAAGGTAGCTTGTCATTGGACTCTTCTTCTAGTGTAAACTGGATCGCCGGTTCAACTGCGTTGAGCGTTGCCTGTAGATTCCATACATAATATTCCTCTGAGACCAATCACGTCAGGTATAGGCAGTGCACCACACAAACTAGCCGGAGTTCTTGCCAAACATCTTTCCTGCCTTCTGGGGACCATCAGCCCCGCTCATCTTAAACATTCAGGCGGCCTTCTCAACCGTATCCGGAACCTCTCCATCCGTAACAAGAAACTAAGCAGTTTGGATGTGACTTCCCTCTTCACAAAAGTACCTACCAAAAAAGCCATCGAGGTTCTACGACGTAAAGTCAATCAGGACCTTAATCTTCCTCTACCTCCCGGAGATTTTGTTGACTTAATTGAACTCTGTGTTAATTTCAACTGTTTTTCTTTCAATAACAAGCTCTACAAACAAACCTACGGCATGGGAATGGCGTCCCCAATAAGTGCCGTTCTAGCTAACTTATACATGGAACACCTAGAGTCCGAACACTTCGCCAACATCATCCCTTCAAGCGTCACTTGGTTACGTTACGTGGACGACGTCCTCGTAATAACTCCCAAACGTTTGAATGTACGGAATCTTCAGGCAAGGCTCAACGCAGTTGAACCGGCGATCCAGTTTACACTAGAAGAAGAGTCCAATGACAAGCTACCTTTCCTCGACGTCCTCATTCACAAAGTAGACAACAACCTAAGATTTCAAGTTTATCGGAAACCCACCAATAAAAATGATCTTACACACTTCTATTCCAGTCAAGATACTAAGACCAAAAGAGGCATCATCATCGTCTTTTTCCTAAGAGCATAATACCGAATTTGTAGTCCTGAGTTTCTTGACGAGGAATGTACATACATTCACCAAACATTCACTGATTTACATTTTCCTTCCTTTTTCATCAAAGTCTGCAAGAAAAGAGCTCTTCAGATCATTAATTCTCCACGCACCAACACCACTCCTAACAAAGTTATAATTCTTCCCAACTGCCAGGTTGCACTAAATGTTTCTAAAGTACTTTCACAAACTAACACCAGAGTCGCCATCGCTTCTAGCACTTCGATAAAGGATCTAACCAGAATAAAATCCAAGCACCACGAACCAGTCAACGCAGGAGTTTACACTATACCCTGTGGAGGCTGTGACAAGATTTATGTAGGTGAAACAGCAAGAAACCTCGACACCCGCCTCAATGAACACATTTACGCATATAGGAACGATAACTTGAACAACGCCTGTGTACAACACCGAAATTCCACCAATCATCTCATGAAGTTCAGGGACACCCAACTAGTGATCAAAGAAACTAATTTCCGCAGACGCAAGTGCCTTGAATCTTCACTAATAGCTGTTTCTAATACAATTAAACAAAACAAAGGCAGTTTCACCATCTCTGAAGTCTTAGCCAGAATCCTCCTGAAAACAGTAAACCCTGCCATCACATAGTCTCTCCTGTTAATACTACACAAGCACATTACACAAGCACAGGCTGCCTCTATCCAGCCTCCAATAGAAATTTTTGTCTAACCAATTTTTATGTTTCCCAAGTAATAGCTTTTATATCCTTTACTCGTGTGCAAGTTAATTGTTCTAACATATTGTATTACTACTACTACTACTACTTATATCACTACTACTACAACTTATATCACTACTACTACTACCACAACTAGTATTACACCTCACTCTGAGCCTTTATATACCCTCTGTGTCCATGTATTGTTTGTAATGGCTTGATAAAGCTCCTGGAGAGCGAAACGTTGCCACAATAAAATGTCACATTAGTTGCACTTGTGTCCTTTTACTTTACATATTGTCGGTAATTCTACCAAATTTGTCACAGGGTCCAAAGGTCGTGTGTATCATTAGGTTTGTGTGTCATAAGGTCTTGTGAGTCATAATTACTGTGTCAAAAGCTCTTGTGCGACAAAAGATTGATGTCTCGTAAGGACCTGTGTGTAACATAGTTCAATGTGTTACAAGGCCTTTTATGCCAAAATGACTTGCTTTGATACAAGTTTATGTGTGTCAAAAGGTACTGGGTGTCACAAGTTCATGTGTGTCAGAAGGTACTGGGTGTCACAAATTCATGTGTGTCAGAAGGTACTGGGTCTCACAAATTCATGTGTGTCAGAAGGTACTGGGTGTCACAAGTTCATGTGTGTCAGAAGGTACAGGGTGTCACAAGTTCATGTGTGTCAGAAGGTACTGGGTGTCACAAATTCATGTGTGTCAGAAGGTACTGGGTGTCACAAGTTCATGTGTGTCAGAAGGTACTGGGTGTCACAAGTTCATGTGTGTCAGAAGGTACTGGGTGTCACAAGTTCATGTGTGTCAGAAGGTACTGGGTGTCACAAGTTCATGTATGTCAGAAGGCACTGAGTGTCACAAGTTCATGTGTGTCAGAAGGTACAGGGTGTCACAAGTTCATGTGTGTCAGAAGGTACTGGGTGTCACAAGTTCATGTGTGTCAGAAGGTACTGAGTGTCACAAGTTCATGTGTGTCAGAAGGTACTGGGTCTCACAAGTTCATGTGTGTCAGAAGGTACTGGGTGTCACAAGTTCATGTGTGTCAGAAGGTACTGGGTGTCACAAGTTCTTATGTGTCAGAAGGTACATGGTGTCACAAGTTCTTATGTGTCAGAAGGTACTGGGTGTCACAAGTTCTTATGTGTCAGAAGGTACTGGGTGTCACAAGTTCTTATGTGTCAGAAGGTACTGGGTGTCACAAGTTCTTATGTGTCAGAAGGTACTGGGTGTCACAAGTTCTTAAGTGTCAGAAGGTACTGGGTGTCACAAGTTCATGTGTGTCACAAAGCACTGTGAATCATAAGGTCCTATGTGTTATGAAGTCTTGTGTGTGAGAGTCATGTGTCTTGTGTGTGACAGTCATGTGTCTTGTGTGTGACAGTCATGTGTCTTGTGTGTGACAGTCATGTGTCTTGTGTGTGGACAGTCATGTGTCTTGTGTGTGACAGTCATGTGTCTTGTGTGTGACAGTCATGTGTCTTGTGTGTGACAGTCATGTGTCTTGTGTGTGACAGTCATGTGTCTTGTGTGTGACAGTCATGTGTCTTGTGTGTGACAGTAGTGTCTTGTGTGTGACAGTCATGTGTGATATGTGTATGACAGTCGTTGTGTCTTGTGTGTGACAGTCATGTGTCTTGTGTGTGACAGTCATGTGTCTTGTGTGTGACAGTCATGTGTCTTGTGTGTGACAGTCATGTGTCTTGTGTGTCGACAGTGTGTCTGTGTGTACATGTCATGTGTCTTATGTGTGACAGTCATGTGTCTGTGTGTGACAGTCATGTGTCTAGTGTGTAGACAGTCATGTGCTTGTGTGTGACAGTCGTGTGTTCTTGTGTGTGACAGTCATGTGTCTTGTGTCGAGACAGTCATGTGTCTTGTGTGTGTACAGTCATGTGTCTTGTGTGTGACAGTCATGTGTCTTGTGTGTGACAGTCATGTGTCTTGTGTGTGACAGTCATGTGTCTTGTGTGTGACAGTCATGTGTCTTGTGTAGTGACAGTCATGTGTCTTGTGTGTGACAGTCATGTGTCTTGTGTGTGACAGTCATGTGTCTTGTGTGTGACAGTCATGTGTCTTGTGTGTGACAGTCATGTGTCTTGTGTGTGACAGTCATGTGTCTTGTGTGAGACAGTCATGTGTCTTGTGTGTGACAGTCATGTGTCTTGTGTGTGACAGTCATGTGTCTTGTGTGACAGTCATGTGTCTTGTGTGTGACAGTCATGTGTCTTGTGTGTGACAGTCATGTGTCTTGTGGTGACAGTCATGTGTCTTGTGTGTGACAGTCATGTGTCTTTGTGTGACAGTCATGTGTCTTGTGTGTGACAGTCATGTGTCTTGTGTGAGACAGTCATGTGTCTTGTGTGTGACAGTCATGTGTCTTGTGTGTGACAGTCATGTGTCTTGTGCGTGACAGTCATGTGTCTTGTGTGTGACAGTCATGTGTCTTGTGTGTGACAGTCATGTGTCTTGTGTGTGACAGTCATGTGTCTTGTGTGTGACAGTCATGTGTCTTGTGTGTGACAGTCATGTGTCTTGTGTGTGACAGTCATGTGTCTTGTGTGTGACAGTCATGTGTCTTGTGTGTGACAGTCATGTGTCTTGTGTGTGACAGTCATGTGCTTGTGTGACAGTCATGTGTCTTGTGTGTGACAGTCATGTGTCTTGTGTGTGACAGTCATGTGTCTTGTGTGTGACAGTCATGTGTCTTGTGTGTGACAGTCATGTGTCTTGTGTGTGACAGTCATGTGTCTTGTGTGTTACAGTATGTGTCTTGTGTGTACAGTTATGTGTCTTGTGTGTACAGTCATGTGTCTTGTGTGTGACAGTCATGTGTCTTGTGTGTGACAGTCATGTGTCTTGTGTGAGACAGTCATGTGTCTTGTGTGTGACAGTCATGTGTCTTGTGTGTAACAAAGTTATGTGTCTTGTGTGTGACAGTCATGTGTCTTGTGTGTGACAGTCATGTGTCTTGTGTGTGACAGTCATGTGTCTTGTGTGTGACAGTCATGTGTCTTGTGTGTGACAGTCATGTGTCTTGTGTGTGACAGTCATGTGTCTTGTGTGTAACAAGATGTCTTGTTGTGACAGTCATGTGTCTTGTGTGACAGTCATGTGTCTTGTGTGTGACAGTCATGTGTCTTGTGGTGACGTCATGTGTTTGTGTGACAGTCATGTGTTTTGTGTGTGACAGTCATGTGTCTTGTGTGTGACAGTCATGTGTCTTGTGTGTAACAAAGTTATGTGTCTTGTGTGTGACAGTCATGTGTCTTGTGTGTGACAGTCTTATGTGTCTTGTGTGTGACAGTCATGTGTCATTGTGTGTGGAACAGTCATGTGTCTTGTGTGTACAGTCATGTGTCTTGTGTGTAACAAAGTTATGTGTCTTGTGTGTGACAGTCATGTGTCTTGTGTGTGACAGTCATGTGTCTTGTGTGTAACAAAGTTATGTGTCTTGTGTGTGACAGTCATGTGTCTTGTGTGTGACAGTCATGTGTCTTGTGTGTAACAAAGTTATGTGTCTTGTGTGTGACAGTCATGTGTCTTGTGTGTGACAGTCATGTGTCTTGTGTGTAACAAAGTTATGTGTCTTGTGTGTGACAGTCATGTGTCTTGTGTGTGACAGTCATGTGTCTTGTGTGTGACAGTCATGTGTCTTGTGTGTGACAGTCATGTGTCTTGTGTGTAACAAAGTTATGTGTCTTGTGTGTGACAGTCATGTGTCTTGTGTGTAACAGAGTTATGTGTCTTGTGTGTGACAGTCATGTGTCTTGTGTGTGACAGTCATGTGTCTTGTGTGTAACAAAGTTATGTGTCTTGTGTGTGACAGTCATGTGTCTTGTGTGTACAATGTCATGTGTCTTGTGTGTGACAGTCATGTGTCTTGTGTGTGACAGTCATGTGTCTTGTGTGTGACAGTCATGTGTCTTGTGTGTGACAGTCATGTGTCTTGTTTTGTAACAATGTTCATGTGTCTTGTGTGTGACAGTCATGTGTCTTGTGTGTGACAGTCATGTGTCTTGTGTGTGACAGTCATGTGTCTTGTGTGTGACAGTCATGTGTCTTGTGTGTAACAATGTCATGTGTCTTGTGTGTAACAAAGTTGTGTGTCTTGTGAGTGACAGTCATGTGTTTTGTGTGTGACAGTCATGTGTCTTGTGTGTTACAAAGTCATGTGTCTTGTGTGTAACAGTCATGTGTCTTGTGTGTAACAAAGTCATGTGTCTTGTGTGTAACAGTCATGTGTCTTGTGTGTTACAAAGTCATGTGTCTTGTGTGTAACAAAGTCATGTGTCTTGTGTGTAACAGTCATGTGTCTTGTGTGTAACAAAGTCATGTGTCTTGTGTGTGACAGTCATGTGTCTTGTGTGTGACAGTCATGTGTCTTGTGTGTGTACAGTCATGTGTCTTGTGTGTACAAGTCATGTGTCTTGTGTGAACAAAGTCATGTGTCTTGTGTGTGACAGTCATGTGTCTTGTGTGTGACAGTCATGTGTCTTGTGTGTAACAAAGTCATGTGTCTTGTGTGTAACAGTCATGTGTCTTGTGTGTGACAGTCATGTGTCTTGTGTGTAACAAAGTCATGTGTCTTGTGTGTAACAAAGTCATGTGTCTTGTGTGTGACAGTCATGTGTCTTGTGTGTAACAAAGTCATGTGTCTTGTGTGTAACAGTCATGTGTCTTGTGTGTGACAGTCATGTGTCTTGTGTGTAACAGTCATGTGTCTTGTGTGTAACAAAGTCATGTGTCTTGTGTGTGACAGTCATGTGTCTTGTGTGTAACAGTCATGTGTCTTGTGTGTAACAAAGTCATGTGTCTTGTGTGTGACAGTCATGTGTCTTGTTTTGTAACAAAGTCATGTGTCTTGTGTGTAACAAAGTCATGTGTCTTGTGTGTAACAAAGTCATGTGTCTTGTGTGTGACAGTCATGTGTCTTGTGTGTAACAGTCATGTGTCTTGTGTGTAACAAAGTCATGTGTCTTGTGTGTAACAAAGTCATGTGTCTTGTGTGTGACAGTCATGTGTCTTGTGTGTAACAGTCATGTGTCTTGTGTGTAACAAAGTCATGTGTCTTGTGTGTGACAGTCATGTGTCTTGTGTGTAACAAAGTCATGTGTCTTGTGTGTAACAAAGTCATGTGTCTTGTGTGTGACAGTCATGTGTCTTGTGTGCAACAAAGTCATGTGTCTTGTGTGTTACAAAGTCATGTGTCTTGTGTGTAACAGTCATGTGTCTTGTGTGTAACAAAATTTCAGTGTGTCGTTGTGTTGTTACAAAGTCATGTGTCTTGTGTGTAAACATGTCATGTGTCTTGTGTGTTACAAAGTCATGTGTCTTGTGTGTAACAGTCATGTGTCTTGTGTGTAACAAAGTCATGTGTCTTGTGTGTTACAAAGTCATGTGTCTTGTGTGTAACAGTCATGTGTCTTGTGTGTAACAAAGTCATGTGTCTTGTGTGTAACAGTCATGTGTCTTGTGTGTAACAAAGTCATGTGTCTTGTGTGTTACAAAGTCATGTGTCTTGTGTGTTAACAGTCATGTGTCTTGTGTGTAACAAAGTCATGTGTCTTGTGTGTAACAAAGTCATGTGTCTTGTGTGTAACAGTCATGTGTCTTGTGTGTTACAAAGTCATGTGTCTTGTGTGTAACAGTCATGTGTCTTGTGTGTAACAAAGTCATGTGTCTTGTGTGTTACAAAGTCATGTGTCTTGTGTGTAACAGTCATGTGTCTTGTGTGTTACAAAGTCATGTGTCTTGTGTGTAACAAAGTCAGTTCGGGGTCATCGTGTTGTGACCAGGTCCTGTGGTCATGTGGTGACAGTCATGTGTCTTGTGTGCTAACAAAGTCATGTGTCTTGTGTGTTACAAAGTCATGTGTCTTGTGTGAACAAGTCATGTGTCTTGTGTGTTACAAAGTCATGTGCTTGTGTGTTACAAAGTCGATGTTTCTTGTGTGT
The DNA here is from genome assembly GCF_026875155.1 of Cherax quadricarinatus. NCBI lineage: Eukaryota > Metazoa > Arthropoda > Malacostraca > Decapoda > Parastacidae > Cherax > Cherax quadricarinatus. Next base: position 40,405,218 of record NC_069433.1, on the reverse strand, counting down.
AGAGTCATGTGTCTTGTGTGTACAAGTCAGGTGACCTGTGCTGTTACAAGCTCTGTGTTTGTGTTAACAAGTCAGGTCATTGTGGACAGTCAGTGTGCTTGTGTGTGAACAAGTCATGTGTCTTGTGTGTTACAAAGTCATGTGTCTTGTGTGTTACAGTCATGTGTCTTGTGTGTTACAAAGTCATGTGTCTTGTGTGTTACAAAGTCATGTGTCTTGTGTGTTACGAAGTCATGTGTCTTGTGTGTTCGACAGTCATGTGATCTTGTGTGTGACAAAGTCATGTGTTTGTGTGTCGACAAGTCATGTGTCATGTGTGTGTCAGTCATGTGTCTTGTGTGTGACAGTCATGTGTCTTGTGTGTGTGACAGTCATGTGTCTTGTGTGTGACAGTCATGTGTCTTGTGTGTTACAAAGTCATGTGTCTTGTGTGTGATAGTCATGTGTCTTGTGTGTCACAAAGTCATGTGTCTTGTGTGTGACAGTCATGTGTCTTGTGTGTGACAGTCATGTGTCTTGTGTGTGACAGTCATGTGTCTTGTGTGTGTCAGTCATGTGTCTTGTGTGTGCAAGTCATGGTGTACTTGTGTGTGACAGTCATGTGTCTTGTGTGTGACAGTCATGTGTCTTGTGTGTGACAGTCATGTGTCTTGTGTGTGTCAGTCATGTGTCTTGTGTGTAGCAAAGTCACGGTTATTGTGTGTGACAGTCATGTGTCTTGTGTGTGACAGTCATGTGTCTTGTGTGTGTCAGTCATGTGTCTTGTGTGTACAAGTATGTGTCTGTGTGTATCATGTGTGTGTGACAGTCATGTGTCTTGTGTGTGACAGTCATGTGTCTTGTGTGTGACAGTCATGTGTCTTGTGTGTGACATGTTCATTGGAATCGTCTTGTGTGTGACAGTCATGTGTCTTGTGTGTGACAGTCATGTGTCTTGTGTTGTTTTTCTTGTGTGCAGTCATGTGTCTTGTGTGTGTCAGTCATGTGTCTTGTGTGTACAAAGTCATGTGTATTGTGTGTGACAGTCATGTGTCTTGTGTGTGACAGTCATGTCTTGTTGTACAAGTCCGTGTTTGTGTGTGACAGTCATGTGTCTTGTGTGTGACAAAGATATGTGTTTTGTGTGTGACAATCATGTGTCTTGTGTAAGACAGTCATGTGTCTTGTGTGTGACAGTCATGTGTCTTGTGTGTGACAAAGATATGTGTTTTGTGTGTGACAATCATGTGTCTTGTGTAAGACAGTCATGTGTCTTGTGTGTGACAGTCACTTGTTTTCATTGTTGTGTTGACAGTCATGTGTCTTTAGTGTAACAATGTCATGTGTCTTGTGTGTGACAGTCATGTGTCTTGTGTGAGACAGTCATGTGTCTTGTGTGTAACAAAGTTATGTGTTTTGTGTGTGACAGTCATGTGTCTTGTGTGACAGTCATGTGTCTTGTGTGTTACAAAGTCACGTGTCTTGTGTGTGACAGTCATGTGTCTTGTGTGTAACAAAGTTATGTGTTTTATGTGTGACAGTCATGTGTCTTGTGTGTGACAGTCATGTGTCTTGTGTGTGACAGTCATGTGTCTTTAGTGTAACAATGTCATGTGTCTTGTGTGTGACAGTCATGTGTCTTGTGTGAGACAGTCATGTGTCTTGTGTGTGACAGTCATGTGTCTTGTGTGTAACAAAGTTATGTGTTTTGTGTGTGACAGTCATGTGTCTTGTGTGACAGTCATGTGTCTTGTGTGTTACAAAGTCACGTGTCTTGTGTGTGACAGTCATGTGTCTTGTGTGTAACAAAGTTATGTGTTTTATGTGTGACAGTCATGTGTCTTGTGTGTGACAGTCATGTGTCTTGTGTGTGACAGTCATGTGTCTTTAGTGTAACAATGTCATGTGTCTTGTGTGTGACAGTCATGTGTCTTGTGTGAGACAGTCATGTGTCTTGTGTGTGACAGTCATGTCTTGTGTGACAGTCATGTGTCTTGTGTGTTACAAAGTCATGTGTCTTGTGTGTAAGAAAGTCATGTGTCTTGTGTATGACAGTCATGTGTCTTGTGTGTAACAAAGTCACGTGTCTTGTGTGTGACAGTCATGTGTCTTGTGTTACAAAGTCATGTCTCTTTTGTGTGACAGTCATGTGTCTTGTGTGTAACAAAGTCATGTGTCTTGTGTGTTACAAAGTCATGTGTCTTGTGTGTGACAGTCATGTGTCTTGTGTGTAACAAAGTCATGTGTCTTGTGTGTAACAAAGTCATGTGTCTTGTGTGTAACAAAGTCATGTGTCTTGTGTGTTACGAAGTCATGTGTCTTGTGTTACAAAGTCATGTGTGTTGTGTGTGACAGTCATGTGTCTTGTGTGTAACAAAGTCATGTGTCTTATGTGTTACAAAGTCATGTGTCTTGTGTGTTACAAAGTCATGTGTCTTGTGTTACAAAGTCATGTGTCTTATGTGTTACAAAGTCATGTGTCTTATGTGTAACAAAGTCATGTGTCTTGTGTTACAAAGTCATGTGTCTTATGTGTTACAAAGTCATGTGTCTTATGTGTAACAAAGTCATGTGTTAGCAGCTTGGGAGTTTAGTTTAATATGTTTATTATGCACCCCATACCCATCCTGTGGGCGGTAGTCAAAAGATTACAGAGGTACATAATTGGTCCAGGGATAAACATTAAATTTAATGTTCTATTATTTATGTTCAATATTAATCGCAGACCTACTCACATATGTTCATATATTACTCTTCAGATCACCAAACACATATTAATCACATTCTATTTACATCACAACACAACACAATAAGTGTCAGGGGCCCAAGACTATTCAGCTGTCTCCTAGCATACATAAGGGGTATTACCAATAGACCCCTGACTGTCTTCAAGAAGGCACTGGACAGGCACTTAAAGTTAGTACCTAACCAACCGGGCTGTGTTTCGTACGTCAGCTTGCGTGCGGCCAGCAGTAACTGACTTGTTGATCAGACCCTGATCTACCATGAGGCCTGGTCTCAGACCGGGCCGCGGGGGCGTTGACCCCCGAAACCCTCTCCAGGTAAACTCAGGTAATGTTTATGAGAGCTCATAGGATTTGTGGCCCTAAATTCTATGATGGGAGATTAGGAAAGTTTATGAAGTTACTTTTAACTTACAATATCCAAGAATATTTATTGATAAAGCTTTTTATAAACCCAAAGAAACCTACAAAACATTGCCTAGTACCGAGTATAAGCTTGAGAACTTGTGGGTTTGTTTATATATATATATATATATATATATATATATATATATATATATATATATATATATATATATATATATATATATATATATATATATATATATATATACTGGGCCTATAAGAACAAACACATAATGATAGGCAAGTTCATTAAAGATTTTAGACTTTTTGGACTCCCTGAAGCTGGCAGCTGCCCCTCCTTCCTCCCTCGTGTATTGAAGATGTGTATCAGCCAGTGTGGATGCACATGAGTAGTTCAACATCACCTGCTTGCTGTCTGTCCAGGCTTGAAGGGTAATACCATCTGGACACTTTCGGTTGCCATCAAATCTTTATAGTTGGGGTGGTTCCCTTATTGCTGGGCATCCGGCTGTTGTGAGGCTTCTCTTGATGATGTTATTAACCTCTTCATGTCTTGCAATCTTTCCCACTGATCAACAGCAAGCAAGACCATGGTACTTGAATCGGTCTGCTGATTCACAGCTGCAGATGTACCTGTGTTTGATGAGAATATGGATTGCAAAGTGAAGGACAACGCCAATGTAGATAATCTGAGGGTCGAGGCATATGCCAAGGAAGGAGTTGGGGACAACCAACAGGAAATCCCCTACAGGATGAGCTCTCACTGCTAGGAGGTGGGTTCTATCCTTATCCAACACTGAAGCATTGTTGAGGGTATATTTTCTACTCCTGGGCCGCCACCCAAGTAGTGGGGAAAGCTGGTCAGGTTTCAGAGCCTGTTAGATTATCCCACAGCCTGGCTTTGTTAATGAACTTTTGGCCACAAATTCCAGCATTGTCCATGAGGTGTTCAGAAAGAATCGCTGCTACAAGTTCACTGGATGTCACACATAAAGGCAGGAAAGCAGGTAATGCGACAGTCTGTGATGTCTTGCTGACACCAATACCTCTTAGTCTAGAATTAAATAACAAAAAGGCACAATACCGTGACTGGAACAATACACAAATAACCCGCACATAGAGAGAAGCTTACCACGACATGTCGGTCCGACTTGGACCATTTACCAAGTCACACTAACTTATTTGTGACACTGTAAATGGCCAAAGTCGGACCGAAACGTCGTCGTAAGCTTGACTCTCATATGTGCAGGCTATTTGTGTAGCCTCCTATCCATCTTCTAGAGTAAGGTTGAGTACTTTTGTAAATATCTGCCTCAGGATTCTGTCGTATTTATGTAATATTGGTGTCTGATATGAGGGTGCATATCTTAAGAAATATGTTAGCCTAGGTAGACTGAAACATTTTGTGAGAAGGTACAATGCATCGTGTGTCACGACTGCTATTCGCTTTTCCATCCTTCTCAAATTATTCAGTTTCTTCCTGAGAATTGAGTCAGTGGCATCAGTTACCAGAGGTGCTTTATGCAAGTGTGTGATGCACTTGGTGGTATGGATCTCACTGCATTGATCATTTGTTGACTGGCTGAGATGATTTCGCATTTGGATGGATTAAGGTGAATCCCATTTCTTGTCTCCATGTCATCACCTGTGTAAGATCATCTAGAATGGACTCCTTTGTACCTGCCAGTGTACCATCATCCACGAACTAGATGTTTAGCTCACTGGTCAGCCTGACAGTGATTTCCCTAATCACTTAACAGCTATAGAGAAGGGTAATGGAGTGGGAGGGTCCATATTCTCCAATGAAGTGATTTCATGGTACCAAACAGGAGCCTTGATTCCTTTCTGTATCCACCTGAAGCAAAATGTAGAAGACCAGGGAAATGTTCTGTACAGGTGTTATTTCCACGTCTCTTTTCAGGAGATTAACTGCATTCTTGTAATCCAATTTTACATGTGCATTGTCCTCAGACAGGCTGTTCATAGATGTCCTTGTTGTATGAACTGCTGGTTCACTTCCTTGAGAGACTTCATGGCCAAGCTGGTTTGGTAGAAACATCATGGCCGCCTCTGTGCAAATACTTCAGACAGCAACTTTGGAAACATTGTTGCAAAGAGTGTTGCTCCTGGCAATTGGCCTATATCCTCAGTCTTTCTTTTAAGGGCAAAATGTGATGCACCAGAAAAGAAAGGTTTAATTTCATCAGCAATCAGATCAGCCATGGAGTTGTTAATAAGCTTTGTGATATCCAATAGCAGTGTTTCTGCAATCTTTCCGAACGATGAATTAACCATTTAATTAATTGCTGTGTCCATATTCCAGTGAAGCCCCAACAGAGCCAGACAGGAACGACATAATTGCTTTGTAAACATCTGAGTCTTGCACAAACACTGGTTCCACCGGTGGGATCAGGGGCATTAAAACTGTTGGTGACCCTGGCTTCCCTAGCAGGGTGTTTTTCTCTAAGTGTCAGCATCCCTGGGACCAATTGTATCTTCACTTCTGATTATCCTGTTTACCCCCGCTGTGGTGCCCTCTTTAATTTTCTTGCTCACCTCTGATTTGTTCACTATCAGTGGAACAATCGATTAGGTGATCTCCCTTTCCCATTTTTGTGTTGATGGGGAAGCGTAATGAAGTTGTCAGCTCTGGGAGTCTTTTAAAGATTTAACGATCATCGAGGCTAGCGACTTGTCACCTCTTTCTGGCACAGCTAAACAGACATTGCTAAAAAGTGAGAAGTTGTGTCGTGTCTTCATGGTTGGTGTGGCATTTACGATAGTGGAACCATCGTTTACTTTCTTCAGGAGGTCAGTGAGTTTCCCAGGTGCGTGTGGACGGGCTGCTTTGGGAATATGTGGGAGGGTCTTGGAGACTGTTGCTTTGATAGCCTCTTAAGATATTATATGAGGAGACGAGGTGTGTTGCAGTATGTTCATGTGCTTAAAGTGGCTAAAGGTCATCACTTTCCACGGCAGAACATCCTGAATCAGGGCAGCTACCATGTTTGTGGAGCAAACTATTAGTGTTGAGTCAACAAACTTGTAAACACGATTGACACTTGCCTCTCCTTACATTGCCAGCTACGCCATTTCCTTGGCTGCTAGCTTCCTCCTGATTAGCATCCATCCAGCTGGCTAGACTGTAAGAATAAGGTACGATATGCTACGAAAAGCAAGGGTGTGGAGGGGTACATCACATTGAATTTAGCGAGAGTATATGGTGCACTGAAAATGTATGTTGCACCCTGATGGGACATGAGTGGTGGGGAGGGAAAACTGGGCTCTACCGTGGGGGTGCCAGCCTGGGAAAGAATGATATGGAAAGGGAACGGGGGAGGCCTGGTCACAGACCGGGCCGCGGGGGCGTTGACCCCCGAAACTCTCTCCAGGTAATCTCCAGGTAAACACTTGACGTATATATATGTACACACGGACTTATACAATATATATTGTTTACAGTGTCTTACAGTGAACCCAACATTATTTGCACATTAAAATGGTATAAAATACCGACAGGTTGTTAGGCTGTTGCATATGTGTCTTACCTACCAACATTATTTGTTTCCCATGAACATCGTGAAAGATGTGGGTGGTATGTACAATGGTAACTCAGTGGTGTATGAAGTATACTTTCTGTTTAACGCAGGATATGTAGTTCCCTCCCCTCCACAAACACCCCATTATCACCCATCCTCCCCCACTCGTGGAGCTGGGGACGAGGCACTTGCACTTCCACTTGTTTTAATTTAGGAACTGCTACACAAAATTACAATACAAAGTACTAGGTGACTACAGTTATACATAGTGTCGTAAACGTAAAACGTAAATTGCTAACCAGGATAACCAAAAGTCATACAAAGTGACTTAATTCCTAGGTGCCCCGTGGCCTGGTGACTAAAGCTCTCTCTTCACACGGCGATGGTCCGGGTTCGATTCCCGGCGAGGGTAGAAACATTGGGGATGTTTCCTTACACCTGTTGTCCATGTTCACTCATCAGTAAAATGGGTACCTGGGTGTTAGTCGACTGGTGTGAGTTGCATCCTGGGACGCTGACCTAATTTGCGGGAAGTGTTGAGCATAACAAGTGGCTTTCTATGTAATAGTATGTCAGCTATGGTCTGTATACCTTGTACTTGTAGTAAAGAAATATTATTATTATTATTATTATTATTATTATTATTATTATTATTATTATTATTATACTGGGATCCTTGTAATATATTATTTAAAGCCTAGCTGCAAGATACAATAGAAATCAGTCATGATTATAACCTTAAAAATTAAAATGACTGAGTAACTCAACACAGAGAATCAGTTACACTAGAGGGAGACTCAGCAGGAATAAAGTGAACTGAATTATTTATGTAAACATTACCATTTTGTTCTGGGTGATTTGTAGTCTTTCTTTCTTCTGTTAAAGCAGAATACTATGAAGAGTAAAATAATCTATATAACATTGTATTAAGTGGTAGACTCAGGGTCTTGTGAGCCTCAGTAGGTCGACACTGTGCTTGTCTATAAGGAACTTTAGTCTGGCATTCTCTTTCTTTACTACACTGTTCACTGTTAATTTCCCTGACATGCTGAGTCGAAGGGAATTTCCAGATATTTCACTGAAGATTCTGAAGTGAGGATTTCCCATTACACTCGACATTAAATTTTTTTACCATTTTCTGTTTACTTTTCGTGCCAAAGAGCATGGCTTCTGTTTTCCCTAGTTAAATTTTTATGGACTTTCGGCGTATTCAGACGAGTGTGCAGGATTCGAACGTGATCACTCTGCATTAAATTAAGCAGCATTTTATCCACACAGCCAGATCCCAGATAAGTATGATCGTCTAGCTGAAGCTAGACGATCACTCTCATGCCCCGGACCACCAGGTTTGTGGTAAGTCTTCCATCAAATCCAGCCACCGTTTGTGTGTGCGTATACTCACCTATTTGAGGATTCAGGGGGTCAAGTCATAGTTCCTGGCCCTGCCTCTAGGTCACTCTTCCTGCTTCATGAGCTTGATAATACCTCTTCTTAAAGCTATGTATGGGTTCTCACTCCACTACATCACTTCCTAGACTTTTCAACTTCCTGACAACTCTGTGGGTGAAAAAAATACTTCCTAACATCCCTGTGACTCATCTGAGTCTTCAACTTCCAACTATGATCCCTTGTTGCTGTGTCCCATCTCTGGAACATCATGTCTCTGTCCACCTTGTCGATTCCTCTCAGTATTTTATCATATCATATCAGCCCTACCTCACCTGTCCTCCAGTATCATCAGGTCGATTTCCCTTAACCTCTCCATGTGGGACATTCCCCTAAGCTCCGGGACTAGTCTTGTTGCAAACCTTTGCACTTTCTCTAATTTCCTTACTTGTTTGGCTAGGCGTGGGTTCCAAATTGGTGTTGCATACGCCAATATAGGTTTGACATACACGGTGTACAGGGTATCGACCGATTCATAATTGAGATGTCAGAATGCTTTTCTTAGGTTTGCTAGGCGCCCGTATGCTGTAGCAGTTACTTGGTTGATGTGCTGCTCAGGAGATGTGCCCGGTATTATACTCACCCCAAGATTCTTTTCCTTGAGTGAGGTTTGTAGTCTACGTCCCCTAGACTGTACTCCGTCTGCGGTCTTCTTTGCCCTTCCCTAATCTTCTTGACTTTGCACTTGGTGGGGATAAACTCCTGGAGCCAGTTGCTGGACCAGGCCTGCAGCCTGTCCAGATCCCTTTGTAGTTCTGCCTGGTCCTCGTCTGATTGAATTCTTCTCATCAACTTCACATCATATGCAAACAGGGACACTTCTGAGTCTATTCCTTCCGTCATGTCATTCACATACACTAGAAACAGCACCGTTCCTTGGACAGGCGCCCACTCTGACACCTCGCCACATACCATGACTCGCTGATGTCTTCCCGACAGGTATTCTCTGATCCATTGCAGTGCCTTCTCTGTTATCCCTGCCTGGTCCTCCAGCTTTTGTGTGTGTGTGTGTGTGTGTGTGTGTGTGTGTGTGTGTGTGTGTGTGTGTGTGTGTGTGTGTGTGTGTGCGTGTGTACTCACCTAGTTGTACTCACCTAGTTAAGGTTGCGGGGGTCGAGTCCAAGCTCCTGGCCCCGCCTCTTCACTGATCGCTACTAGGTCACTCTCCCTGAGCCGTGAGCTTTATCATACCTCTGCTTAAAGCTATGTATGGATCCTGCCTCCACTACATCGCTTCCCAAACTATTCCACTTACTGACTACTCTGTGGCTGAAGAAATACTTCCTAACATCCCTGTGATTCATCTGTGTCTTCAGCTTCCAACTGTGTCCCCTTGTTACTGTGTCCAATCTCTGGAACATCCTGTCTTTGTCCACCTTGTCAATTCCTCTCAGTATTTTGTATGTCGTTATCATGTCCCCCTATCTCTCCTGTCCTCCAGTGTCGTCAGGTTGATTTCCCTTAACCTCTCCTCGTAGGACATACCTCTTAGCTCTGGGACTAGTCTTGTTGCAAACCTTTGCACTTTCTCTAGTTTCTTCACGTGCTTGGCTAGGTGTGGGTTCCAAACTGGTGCCGCATACTCCAATATGGGCCTAACATACACGGTGTACAGGGTCCTGAATGATTCCTTATTAAGATGTCGGAATGCTGTTCTGAGGTTTGCTAGGCGCCCATATGCTGCAGCAGTTATTTGGTTGATGTGCGCTTCAGGAGATGTGCCTGGTGTTATACTCACCCCAAGATCTTTTTCCTTGAGTGAGGTTTGTAGTCTCTGACCCCCTAGACTGTACTCCGTCTGCGGCCTTCTTTGCCCTTCCCCAATCTTCATGACTTTACACTTGGTGGGATTGAACTCCAGGAGCCAATTGCTGGACCAGGTCTGCAGCCTGTCCAGATCCCTTTGTAGTTCTGCCTGGTCTTCGATCGAGTGAATTCTTCTCATCAACTTCACGTCATCTGCAAACAGGGACACCTCAGAGTCTATTTCTTCCGTCATGTCGTTCACAAATACCAGAAACAGCACTGGTCCTAGGACTGACCCCTGCGGGACCCCGCTGGTCACAGGTGCCTACTCTGACACCTCGCCACGTACCATGACTCGCTGCTGTCTTCCTGACAAGTATTCCCTGATCCATTGTAGTGCCTTCCCTGTTATCCCTGCTTGGTCCTCCAGTTTTTGCACCAATCTCTTGTGTGGAACTGTGTCAAACGCCTTCTTGCAGTCCAAGAAAATGCAATCCACCCACCCCTCTCTCTCTTGTCTTACTGCTGTCACCATGTCATAGAACTCCAGTAGGTTTGTGACACAGGATTTCCCGTCCCTGAAACCATGTTGGCTGCTGTTGATGAGATCATTCCTTTCTAGGTGTTCCACCACTCTTCTCCTGATAATCTTCTCCATGATTTTGCATACTATACATGTCAGTGACACTGGTCTATAGTTTAATGCTTCATGTCTGTCTCCTTTTTTAAAGATTGGGACTACATTTGCTGTCTTCCATGCCTCAGGCAATCTCCCTGTGTGTGTGTGTGTGTGTGTGTGTGTGTGTGTGTGTGTGTGTGTGTACTCACCTAATTGTGGTTGCAGGGGTCGAGACTCAGCTCCTGGCCCCGCCTCTTCACCGACCGCTACTACGTTCTCTCCCCCTGCTCCATGAGCTTTATCATACCTCGTCTTAAAACTATGTATAGTTCCTGCCTCCACTACATCGCTTGCCAGACTATTCCACTTCCTAACTACTCTATGACTGAAGAAATACTTCCTAACATCCCTTTGACTCATCTGAATCTTCAGCTTCCAATTGTGACCCCTTGTTTCTGTGTCCCATCTCTGGAGCATCCTGTCTCTATCCTCCTTGTCTATTCCACGCAGTATTTTGTATGTCGTTATCATGTCTCCCCTGACCCTCCTGCCCTCCAGTGTTGTCAGACCGATTTCCCTTAACCTTTCTTCATAGGACATTCTCCTCAGTTCTGGAACTAGCCTTGTTGCGAACCTTTGCACTTTCTCTAATTTCTTGACGTGTTTGACGAGATGTGGGTTCCAAACTGGTGCTGCGTACTCCAGTATGGGCCTGACGTACACAGTGTATAAAGTCTTGAACGATTCCTTACTGAGGTACCAGAGCGCTATTCTCAGGTTTGCCAGGCGCCCATATGCCGCAGCATTAATCTGGTTAATGTGCGCTTCTGGCGATGTACTCGGTATTATACTCACTCCTAGGTCTTTCTCCTTGAGTGAGGTTTACAGCCTTCGGCCTCCTAGACTATACTCTGTCTGCGGGCTTTTTTACCCTCATCCGATCTTCATGACTTTGCATTTGGCGGGGTTAAATTCTAGTAGCCAGTTTCGGGACCACACATCCAGCCTGTCCAGGTCTCTTTGTAGACCTGCCTGGTAAGCATCTGATTTAATCCTCCTCATTAACTTCACGTCATCTGCAAACAGGGACACATGTGAGTCTATCCCTTCCGTCATGTCGTTCACATATACCAAGAATAGCACTGGTGCCAGGACTGACCCCTGTGGGACCCCGCTCGTCACTGGCGCCCACTGTGATACCTCATCGCGGACCATGACTCACTGTTGCCTCCCTGTTAGGTATTCTCTGATCCATTGCAGTGCCCTTCCTGTTATACGTGCCTGTTCCTCTAGCTTTTGAACTAATCTCTTGTGAGGAACTGTGTCGAAGGCCTTCTTTCAGTCCAAGAAAATGCAATCAACCCACCCCTCCCTCTCATTTCTTACTTCAGTTACCTTGTCATAAAATTCCAGAAGTTTTGTGACACAGGCTTTGCCTTCCATGAATCCATGCTGGTTGTCGTTTATAATCTTGTTCCATTCCAGGCGTTCCACCACTCTTCTTCTGATAATCTTCTCCATGACTTTGCATACTATATACGTCAGAGACGCTGGTCTGTAGTTTAGTGCCTCGTTTCTGTCTCCTTTCTTAAAAATGGGGACTACATTTGCCGTCTTCCATACCTCAGGTAGTAGCCCAGTTTCAAGGGATGTATTGAAGATTGTGGTTAGTGGCACGCACAGCGTCTCTGCTCCTTCTCTAAGGACCCACGGGGAGATATCCGGTCCCATCGCCTTTGAGGTATCAAGGTCACTTAGCAGCTTCTGCACCTCCTCCTCCATTGTGTGTGTCGTCCATCACTTGTTGGTAAATTCCCTGTTGGTGTCCCCCTCTGTTCTGTCTTCCCAGAGTCCTTCCTGTCTCCACTGTAAATACATCCTTAAATCTCCTGTTGAGCTCCTCACATACCTCATGATCGTTCCTTGTGATTTCCCCACCTGTCCTCACCCTCATCACCTGGTCTTTGACTGTTGTCTTCCTCCTTATGTGGCTGTACAGCAGTTTCGGGTCAGACTTGACTTTCGATGCTATGTTATTTTCATACTATTGCTGGGCCTCCCTTCTTACCTGTGCATACTCGTTCCTGGCTCTTCGACTAATCTCCTTATTTTCCTGAGTTTTTTTTTTTTTACCTTCTAAACTTTTTCCATTCTCTAGTGCACTTAGTTTCTGCCTCCTTATACCGTCGGGTAAACCAGGGGCTCGTTCTGGTCTTTCCATTGTTTCTGTTGCCCTTGGGAATAAACCTTTCCACTGCCTCCTTGCATTTTGTTGTTACATATTCCATCATCTCGTTTACTGATTTTCCTACCAGTTCTCCCTCCCACTGAACCTCCTGCAGGAAGTTCCACAAACCTTTGTAGTCCCACTTTTATAGTCAGGCTTTTCCCATTCAACTCCTGTTACTCTCTCCACTTGTAACTCTACTATGTATTCAAAGCACAAAACTACGTGGTCGCTAGCTCCTAGTGGCCTCTCATATGTGATGTCCTCAATGTCTGAACTGCTCAGGGTGAACACTGTACTCACCTAGTTGTACTCACCTAGTTGAGGTTGCGGGGGTCGAGTCCGAGCTCCTGGCCCCGCCTCTTCACTGATCGCTACTACGTCACTCTCCCTGAGCCGTGAGCTTTATCATACCTCTGCTTAAAGCTATGTATGGATCCTGCCTCCACTACATCGCTTCCCAAACTATTCCACTTACTGACTACTCTGTGGCTGAAGAAATACTTCCTAACATCCCTGTGATTCATCTGTGTCTTCAGCTTCCAACTTTGTCCCCTTGTTACTGTGTCCAATCTCTGGAACATCCTGCCTTTGTCCACCTTGTCAATTCCTCTCAGTATTTTGTATGTCGTTATCATGTCCCCCCTATCTCTCCTGTCCTCCAGTGTCGTCAGGTTGATTTCCCTTAACCTCTCCTCGTAGGACATACCTCTTAGCTCTGGGACTAGTCTTGTTGCAAACCTTTGCACTTTCTCTAGTTTCTTCACGTGCTTGGCTAGGTGTGGGTTCCAAACTGGTGCCGCATACTCCAATATGGGCCTAACGTACACGGTGTACAGGGTCCTGAACGATTCCTTATTAAGATGTCGGAATGCTGTTCTGAGGTTTGCCAGGCGCCCATATGCTGCAGCAGTTATTTGGTTGATGTGCGCTTCAGATGTGCCTGGTGTTATAATCACCCGAAGATCTTTTTCCTTGAGTGAGGTTTGTAGTCTCTGGCCCCCTAGACTGTACTCCGTCTGCCGTCTTCTTTGCCCATCCCCAATCTTCATGACTTTGCACTTGGTGGGGTTGAGCTCCAGGAGCCAGTTGCTGGACCAGGTCTGCAGCCTGTCCAGATCCCTTTGTAGTTCTGCCTGGTCTTCGATCGAATGAATTCTTCTCATCAACTTCACGTCATCTGCACACAGGGACATTTCGGAGTCAATTCTTTCCGTCATGTCGTTCACAAATACCAGAAACAGCACTGGTCCTAGGACTGACCCCTGTGGGACCCCGCTGGTCACAGGTGCCCACTCTGACACCTCGCCACGTACCATGACTTGCTGATGTCTTCCTGACAAGTATTCCCTGATCCATTGTAGTGCCTTCCCTGTTATCCCTGCTTGGTCCTCCAGTTTTTGCACTAATCTCTTGTGTGGAACTGTGTCAAACGTCTTCTTGCAGTCCAAGAAAGTGCAATCCACCCACCCCTCTCTCTCTCTTGTCTTACTGCTGTCACCATGTGTGTGTACTCACCTAATTGTGGTTGCAGGGGTTGAGACTCGGCTCCTGGCCCCGCCTCTTCACTGATCGCTACTAGGTCATCTCCCTCTCTGCTTCGTGAGCTTGTACTCACCTAGTTGAGGTTGCGGGGGTCGAGTCCGAGCTCCTGGCCCCGTGTGTGTGTGTGTGTGTGTGTGTGTGTGTGTGTGTGTACTCACCTGTGTGTGTGTGTGTGTGTGTGTGTGTGCGTGTGTGTGTGTGTATGTGTGTGTGTGTATGTGTGTGTGTGTACTCACCTAATTGTACTCACCTAATTGTGGTTGCAGGGGTAGAGACTCAGCTCCTGGCCCAGCCTCTTCACTGATCGCTACTGGGTCCTCTCTCTCTCTCTGCTTCCTGAGCTTTGTCATACCTCTTCTTAAAACTATGTATGGTTCCTGCCTCCACTACTTCACTTGCTAGGCTATTCCACTTGCTGACGACTCTATGACTGAAGAAATACTTCCTAACGTCCCTGTGACTCGTCTGAGTCTTCAGCTTCCAGTTGTGACCCCTTGTCCCTGTGTCCCCTCTCTGGAACATCCTATCTCTGTCCACCTTGTCTATTCCCGCAGTATCTTGTATGTCGTTATCATGTCTCTCCTGACCCTTCTGTCCTCCAGTGTCGTCAGTCCGATTTCCCTTAACCTTTCCTCGTACGACATTCCCTTGAGCTCTGGGACTAGCCTTGTTGCAAACCTTTGTACTTTCTCTAACTTCTTGACGTGCTTGACCAGGTGTGGGTTCCAGACTGGTGCTGCATACTCCAGTATGGGCCTAACATACACAGTGTACAATGTCTTGAACGATTCCTTATTAAGGTATCGGAATGCTATTCTCAGGTTTGCCAGGCGCCCGTATGCTTGCAGCAGTTATTTGGTTGATGTGTGCCTCCGGTGATGTGCTCGGTGTTATGGTCACCCCAAGGTCTTTCTCCCTGAGTGAGGTCTGTAGTCTTTGTCCACCTAGCCTATACTCTGTAGTCTTTGTCCACCTACCCATACTCTTCGCAGTTTTCTTTGCCCCCCCCAATCCATGACTTTTGCTTTTTGGCTGGTTTGAATTCGAGAAGCCAGTTACTGGCCACATTCCGCCTTCCGGCCCTTTTTCAGCCGCCATCCTCGTCCGATTAATTTTTTCTCATCAATTTCACGTCATCTGCAAACGGGGACACTTCAAGTCATTCCTTTTCATCATGTCGTTCACATATTTTAAAAATAGCATTTTCCTAAACTGCCCCCTTTGGGACCCCCTCGAACGGCGCCCCACTGTGAACCTCTTCACGTACCTGACCTTGCTGCCCCCCTGTCATGTTTCCCCCTACCCAAATTCAGTCCCCCCCTTTTTAATGCCCCTTCCCCCGTTTCTGCACTAACTTTTGGGGGGAACTGTGTCAAATGCTTCCTGCAGTCTGGGGAAAAACGCAATCTCCCCCACCCCCTCTCTCGTGTCTTACTTCGTACCTTCATAAATCTCCAGAGGTTTGTGAAAAAATTTTTGCCTTCCATGAACACAGCGGGTTTTTCTTTTATAATCTTGTTCCTTTCCAGGTGTTCGCCCCACTCCCTCCTAAAACTTCTCCATACTTTGCACACAAACATTCAAGACAAGGCTTTTATTTAGTGCCTCGTTTTCTTTTTTCCTTTTCTTAAATAGGGGACTACATTAGCGTCTTCCATTTCTCGGGTAGGGCCCAGTTTAAAGGGGATGTGTTAAAGGGACTGGGGTTAGGGGCACGCTCAGCATCTCGCTCCTTCCTAAGGACCCATGGGGAGATTTTGTCCGGGTCCACGCCTTTGGGGTGTCAAGGGTCATTTAAGATTTCTTCACCTCTCCTCATTGTTCCTATTCATGAAACACTTTTTGGGAAATTTTCCCCTTGATGTTCCCTTCCTGCTGTTTTCCCACAGCCCTTCCTTCTCACTGTAAAAATTTCCTTAAATCTCCGTTCAGCCTCACATACCTCCTATCATTTCTTGGAGTTCTCCACCTTCGTCCTTAATCTGATCCCTGGTCTTTGACTTTGTCTTCCTCCGAGTGGCTATCCCAACAGTTTCGGTCACTGACCGATGCTATGTCTTTTTCATACTGTCGCGGGCCTCCCCCTTTACCTGTCGTACTCATTCCTGGCTCTGGCGACTGTCTCCCTATTTTCGGTGTTCTCGCCTTCTTTATTTTTTCCATTCTCTTTTGCACTTTGTTTTTGCCTCCTTACCCCGCCGGTAAACCGGGGGGCTCTTTTCTGCTTCCCGTTGAAAGTTCCCTTGGGAAAAACCTTTCCACTGCCCCCTTGCTTTTTGTTTTTTAAAAATTCCCCCATTTTCTTTTTACTGGTTTCCCTCCAGTTTCCTGTCCCACTGGACCCCCGCGGGGAAGTTCTTCAACCCTATGTAGCCCCCCTTTTTTATAGTCGGCTTTCCCATTCAACTCCTGTTATTCTCTCCATTTGCAGCTCTACTATTTTTTTCAGGCACAGAACCACTGGTCGCTACTCCTGGGGACTCCATACTTGACCCCTCAATTCTAGCTGCCCGGGGGAACACAAGTCCAATTTTGCTGGGTTCATCTCCCCTCTCACTCTGGTAGTGCCCTTTAACATTTTTGGTGCATGGGGTTTTCCCCAGCCCCCACGCCAACATCCTGGCTCTCCAGTTTTGGGACCCCCATGTGGCTCCGTTTTCACAGTCAATCTCCCTTGGTTTGAAACCCCCTAACCAGCAACTTGCCTGCGGGAGGAGCTCTTCTTGCCACCCGCAAGGTGTCCACCTTTGCTCTGTTCCCCCTTTTCAATTCCTCTTTTGGGCCTCCTACATTTCTGGGTGGTTTATACATCACTGCAATGACCACTTTGTGTTCCCCGACTGAAGTTACCTGCTATTACCCTCTCCCTCTCATTATGCCTTCCATTTTCCAATTTTCCCATCTTTTTTTACAAAGCAAGCAACCCCACCCCCCCCCTGCCCTTCTATCTTCCTCTATTTGGGTATCCTGGTGGGAAGATTCTCTGTTATTGTCCCGTAGTTTGTTTTTTTTAACTGTAGATTCGGGGGACTTCTCTTTGTTCTTTTTCCCATTCCTCATGTTTTTCGTTAATCCATCTGCATTTGTGTCCCAAAACCCTTTCAACTTCTGTTCTAATACTGTAACGTGGTGCGGGGTTGGAAAAAGGGATCGGTGTGAGGGTTGGGTTTTTGGTTTGTTCTTTTGCCTTGGGGTGTCGGGCTGGATCCTTCTGCAGGTGTTTCGGGGTGCCTTGTCCTTCCATTTATCCTGGTTATTCTCTCTCCTTTTTTTTTTCCCCCCATTTCCCCTTTCGTTTTTGAACTCTCTCTTTCATTGTCTTCCTTTCGTCCTGTGTTCTGTCTCGATCGGGGTAACACCCGGGAAATCCGCTTGCCCTCACCGTGTTTTCCTCCTGCGGGATCATGGTTGGGATTGATTCTGCCTTGAAAATTACTTTTGAGGGGCCGATTCCTTTTCTTTGTGAACCACCCAATTCCCAAAAATTTGCCAGGGGGGGTCACCCCCTCGCCTATACTTTCATGATATCTTAAATCCCTTTTTTCTCCCCCTCTTTCTTTCATCATAAGTTTTCCCTTTAGTTTCGTCTGCCCATAACAAACACAGATCTCTCCCTTCCACCTCCACTGGACCCCATTGCATCCCTGATGTGTTTTAGTTCCTTCCCTGGAGTTTTTCCTTCCTCACCCCTTTCCCTATTATGGCCCCTATGTTTCTTGGTTTGCCCTTCCTCCCCCCCCCTTTTTCCGGGCCCCCACAGTATCTGGTAAGGTCCTTGCACAGCCCTAGTTCCTTCAATTCTTCCAACCTCTCACTCTTCCTATGTGCTCCGGTCTTTTTTTTTTGGCCCCATGGGGGTTTTTGACGGGACCTCTCATACGTTTAGTTTCCATGCTCCCGGGGCCCTGTTGTCTGTTTTGATGTACCCCTTTGCCGATCTACTTCGTAATATCTTTGTCTTTTGGCTGTTTCAGAGTCTCAGCTCTTCAATCTCTCTATTTTGATTTCTGCTGCTGTGGCTAGTTGCTTCCCCCTTCGCTTTCTGCTGCAAACCTCTTTTTCCATTTTCCTTTCCACTCATCTAGTCCCCTTTCCCCAGTCTTCCTCCTTTTTTTTTTTGAGCTTACCCCCTTCCTCCCTCCCAGACTCGTCCTTGGAGCCCTTTTCCCAACCGGTTTTTGGGTTCCCCGTTGCTCCACAGAAGGGGGGGCGGGTGGGAGGGGGGGGGGGAATTGATGGGTTTGGAGGAAGGGGAAAGGGTTTTTTTTGGGGGAGGGGGGGGATGGGTTTTTGGAGGGGTAGAGAATTGGGGGGGGGGTTAGATGGTTTAGGGGAAGGGGATGGATGGTTTTTTGGGGGAGGGGGAGGGTGGTTATTGGGGGAGGGAGGTATTTGGGGGGGGGTTTGACGGTTTGGGGGGGGGTTAGGTGGTTTGGGGGAAAAGGGGAGGGGCTAAGGGGGGGTTAGGGGAAGGGGGGGAGGTGGTTAGGGAGGGGGGTACTATTTTTGTCAAGTGTTTGTGTCAAGTGGGGGGGTGTGTGTGTGTGTGTTGTTGGGGTGTGTGTATTGCATGTGTGTGTGTGGTTTGGGGTGTGTGGGTGTGTTGTGTGGTGGTGTGTGGGTTTGGGGGGTGTGGTGTGTGGTGTGGTGGTGTGGTGTGGGTGTGTGTGGTTGTGTGTGTGGTGTGTTGTGTGTGGTGTGGTGTGGTGTTGTGGTGTTTGGGGTTTTGTGATGTGTGTGGTTTTGGGGGTGTATGTGTGGTGTTGTTTTGTGTGGGGTGGTGTGTGTGTTGTGTGTGGTGTATATATGTCGTGGTTGGTGTGTGTGTGTTGTTTGTGTTTTGTGGGTTTTTGTATGTGTTTTTGTAGTGTGTGTGTGGTATGTATGTTGTATGTGTTACCACCTATTTTTGGTTGCAGGGGAGAGACTCACTCCTGGCCCAGCCTCTTCACTGATTCTACGGGGCCTCTCTCCTCTCTGCTTTCCCGAGCTTTGTCATACCTCCAAAACAAAATTATGGTTCCTGCCTCCACTACTTCACTTGCTGGCTATTCCACTTTCTGCAACCTATACTGAAAAAACCCTAACTTTCCCCGTACTCTCTGAGTCTTTACTTCCCCGTTGTGACCCCTTGTCCCTGTTCCCCTCTCTGGAACATCCATCTCGTCCACCTTTTCTATTCCCGCATATCTTTATGTCGTTATCTGGTACCCCTACCCTTCTGTCCTCCCGTGGTCAGCCGATTCCCTAACCTTTCCTCGTACACTTCCCTTGAGCCTGGGGCTAGCCTTGTTGCAAACCTTTGTACTTTCTCTAGCTTCTTTTTACGTGCTTGACCAGGGTGGGTTCCGACGGGGCTGCATCCCAATGGCCTAACATAACAGTGACATGTCTGAACGATTCCTTATTAAGAATCGAACGCTATTCCCAGGTTTGCCAGGGGCCCGTATGCTGCAGAGTTATTTGGGTTTATTGTCCTCCGGTAGTGCTCGGGTTAGGTCACCCCAAGGTCTTTCTCCCCGATGAGGCTGTATTTTGTCCACCTAGCCTATACTCCCGTCTGCGTCTTTTTTTGCCCCTCCCCCCAAATTTTAACTTTTGCAAATTGGGTGGATTGAATCGAGAAGCCAGTTACTGGCCACATGTCCACCTGTCCCGGGGCCCCTTTGCAGTCCTCCTCATCCTCGTCCGATTTAATTCTTTTCCTCAACTTCACTCACTGCGAAAAAGGGGCACTTCAAGTCATTCTTCCATCAGTCTTCACATATATCAAAAATACAGGTCCAAACTGACCCCTGTGGACCCCGCCGTAAAAAGGCGCCCACGTGAACCCTTCATACCATGACTCGTTTCGCCTCCCTGTCAGGTATTCCCTTACCATTGCAGGCCCCCCCCCTTTTTTTAGCGTCTGATCCCCCAGCTTCTGCACTAATCCTTGTGGGGAACTGTGTCAAAGGCCTTCCTGCAGTCTAGAAAACGCAATCTACCCACCCCTCTCTCTCGTTCTTACTTTTTTACCTTTTCATAAAACTCCAGGGGGTTTGTGATACAGGATTGCCTTCCAGGAACCCATGCGGTTTTTTTTAAATCTTGTTCCTTTCCAGGTGTTTTTAAACCCCTCTCCTCCTGATAATCTTTTCCATGATTTGCACACAATACATTCAAAACACAGCTGATTTAGTGCCTGGTTCTTTTCCTTTTCTTAAAAATGGGGACTACATTACTGTCTTCCATTTCTCAGGGAGTTTTCCCATTTCAAAGGGGTGTGTTGAAGATTTTGTAGAGGCATGCACAGCACTCTGCTTCTTCTGTGTATGTATGTGTGTGGTTGTGTGTGGTGTGAGTGTGTGTTGTTGTGGGTGTGTGGTTGTGTGTTTGTGTGTGTGTGGGTGTCTACCCTTGTTGGTTTGCTTGTGTGTGAGGGAGGGAGGGTAGGGGGGGGGTGTGGTTGAAAGATCGTCGTGCAGGGACAAATTTTTCTTTTTTACTTTCCCAATTTTCTACTCTCTCCACTTTGCCCTTTCTGGATTTACTATTTAATTTTTTCTGGTTTATTATCATTTTCCTTGTTCACATTGGAGAGGACTTCCTACTTCCTAATATTCTTAACTTAATAAGCCCGCGTGTGTGTGTGCATGTTGTGGTGGAATTGGGGTTGTTGGTGAGAGTGTCTTGTGGGGGTTAAAGACTGGCCGCAACTTTTTGTGACCGACACAACCCTCCTGGGGACTGACCCTAGCACCCTTTCAATTTGCCCAAAAAAAACTTGTCCCATACCTTTTCACACTCGTCAACACTATATTCTCTATTCTATGCTATTTTCTATTCTAATCGGAAGCTTGCAGGAGTGATGACCAGTATCAAACAGTAGCAAGGGCCCCCACGGGCCCGGACATGCAAACCCCAAAAGCGAATTAACTTGCCTCAATGGTTTCGGTGACAGTTTCCAGCTGCTGAGGCAAGTCGTCGTACTAGGGCCTTTTTTTCCCTTTTTTGAGATCCTTTACCCCAATGTTTTTAACCAAATTTCTCATACACCCCCTTCCCCACCGATTTTACTCTTTACTGATGAAGTATACACTTCACATTATATACACTTCACTTTTTAAAGTATAATGGCAACAACTTGTCGTGACGTCACTTCTTCAGCCACCGCTGCCAATGTGGGAACAGGGCCAAACCCCCAAAGGGTTTTCCTTTAAATATTATATCACTTTCCTCTCACTTTCTTTAACTAATAACTTTAATTATCACTCATAGTATTGTCCACTGACGTTCCACTACCACTGATTACTGCTAGCTGTTATTGCACGCCTTACAACGCTAAGGTTCTCGGAGCCTTGTTACCCACGTCTGCACCCCACGGACCCACGTGTGTGTGTGCGTGTGTACTCACCTATTTGTGCTCACCTATTTGTGGTTGCAGGGGTCGAGTCTTAGCTCCTGGCCCCGCCTCTTCACCGGTTGCTACTGGGCCCTCTCTCTCCCTGCTCCATGAGCTTTATCAAACCTCGTCTTAAAACTGTGTATGGTTCCTGCCTCCACTATTCCAATGTCTTACAACTCTATGACTGAAGAAATACTTCCTAATATCTCTCTGACTCATTTGTGTCTTCAACTTCCAATTGTGGCCTCTTGTTTCTGTGTCCCCTCCCTGGAACATCCTGTCTTTGTCCACCTTGTCTATTCCACGCAGTATTTTATATGTCGTTATCATGTCTCCCCTGACCCTCCTGTCCTCCAGTGTCGTCAGGCCGATTTCCCTTAATCTTTCTTCATAGGACATTCCCCTTAGCTCTGGAACTAACCTTGTCGCAAACCTTTGTACTTTCTCTAGTTTCTTGACGTGCTTTATCAAGTGCGGGTTCCAAACAGGTGCTGCATACTCCAGTATTGGCCTGACATACACGGTGTACAGTGTCTTGAACGATTCCTTACTAAGGTATCAGAATGCTGTTCTCAGGTTTGCCAGGCGCCCATATGCTGCAGCAGTTATCTGGTTGATGTGTGCTTCCAGAGACATGCTCGGTGTTATACTCACCCCAAGATCTTTCTCCTTGAGTGAGGTTTGCAGTCTTTGGCCACGTAGCCTATACTCGGTCTGTGGTCTTCTGTGCCCTTCCCCTATCTTCATGACTTTGCATTTGGCAGAATTAAATTCGAGAAGCCATTTGCCTGACCAGGTGTCCAGTCTGTCCAGGTCTCTTTGAAGTCCTGCCTGGTCCTCATCAGATTTAATTCTCCTCATTAACTTCACATCATCTGCAAACAAGGACACTTCTGAGTCTAACCCTTCCATCATGTCGTTCACATATACCAAAAATAGCACTGGTCCTAGGACCGACCCCTGTGGGACCCCGCTCGTCACAGGTGCCCACTGTGATACATCATTACGTACCATGACTCGTTGTTGTCTCCCTGTCAGGTATTCTCTGATCCATTGCAGTGCCCTTCCTGTTATAATGCGCCTGATGCTCTAGCTTCTGCACTAATCTCTTGTGAGGAACTGTGTCAAAGGCCTTCTTGCAGTCCAAGAAGATGCAATCAACCCACCCCTCTCTCTCGTGTCTTACTTCTGTTATTTTATCATAAAACTCCAGAACGTTTGTGACACAGGATTTGCCTTCCATGAATCCGTGCTGGTTGGCATTTATACTCTTGTTCCGTTCCAGGTGCTCCACCACTCTCCTCCTGATAATTTTTCTCCATAATTTTGCATACTATACACGTCAATGACACAGGTCTATAGTTTAGTGCCTCTTTTCTGTCTCCTTTTTTAAAAATGGAACTACATTTGCCGTCTTCCATACCTCAGGTAGTTGCCCAGTTTCCAGGGACGTGTTGAAGATTGTGGTAAGTGGCATGCACAACATATCTGCTCCCTCTCTAAGGACCCACGGGGAGATGTCCGGTCCCATTGCCTTTGAGGTATCGATGTCCCTTAGCAGTTTCTTCACCTCCTCCTCATCTGTATGTATGTCGTCCAACACTTGTTGGTGTATTCCTTGCTGGTGTCCCCATCTGGTCAGTCCCCCCAGAGTCCTTCCTGTCTCTACTGTAAATACTTCCTTAAATCTCGTGTTGAGCTCCTCACATACCTCTTGATCGTTTCTTGTGAGTTCTCCACCTTCTTTCCTCAGCCTTATCACCTGGTCCTTGACTGTTGTCTTCCTCCTAATGTGGCTATACAGCAGTTTCGGGTCAGATTTAACTGTCGCAGGGCCTCCCTCCTTATCTGTGCATACTCGTTTCTGGCTCTTCTACTAATCTCCTTGTTTTCCTGGGTCCTATGCCTCCTGTACCTTTTCCATTCTCTGTTGCACTTAGTTTTTTCCTCCCTACACCTTCGGGTAAACCAAGGACTCGTTTTGGTCTTCCTATTATTTCTGTTTCCCTTGGGAACAAAACTTTCCTCTGCCTCCTTGCACTTTGTTGCCGCATATTCCATCATCTCGTTTACTGATTTTCCTACCATTTCTCTGTCCCACTGAACCTCCTGCAGGAAGTTTCTCATACCTGTGTAGTCCCCCCTTTTATAGTTTGGCCTGACCCCTTCAGTTCCTGTTACCTTCTCCACTTGTAACTCTACTATATAATCAAAACTCAGAACCACATGATCGCTAGCTCCAAGGGGCCTCTCGTAAGTGATGTCCTCAATGTCTGAAATGCTCAGGGTGAACACAAGATCCAGTCTTGCTGGCTCATCCTCCCCTCTCTCTCTGGTTGTGTCCCTGACATGTTGATGCATGAGGTTTTCAAGTATCACATCCATCATCTTGGCTGTCCATGTTTCGGGACCCCCATGTGGCTTCAGGTTTTCCCAGTCGATCTCCCTGTGGTTGAAATCGCCCATTACCAGTAACTTTGCTCTGCTCGAGTGAGCTCTTCTTGCCACCTCAGCCAGTGTGTCCACCATCACCCTGTTGTTTTCTTCGTACTCCTCTCTTGGCCTCCTGCAGTTCTGTGGTGGGTTATACATCACTCCAATGACTACTTTATGTTCTCCGGACTGAATTGTACCTACAATGTAGTCTCTTTCTCCAATCATGTCCATGCCTTCCATTTCCTCAAATCCCCATCGGTGTTTTATGAGCAGTGCAACCCCTCCTCCCCCTCTACTCCTTCTATCTTTCCTCAGGATCTGATATCCCATTGGGAAGATTGTGTCTGTTATTGTCTCAGCGAGTTTTGTTTCTGTGACTGCTATGATGTCTGGGGATTTTTCACTGATTCTTTCGTTCCACTCCTCATGTTTATTCGTTATTCCATCCGCGTTTGTGTACCAAACTTTCAGTTTCTTTTCTATCATTGTGGTCATGCAAGAATATTGGGGTTGGGGGAGCGAGAGCCTTGGTGGGGGCCTATATGGGGCTGTGGTGTAGGTGGGGTTTGTGATGATGGGGGTGGGGTCAGAATGCCCTAAGGGACAGCTGTTGGGGTGAGGTTTGTGATATGGGGTTGGTGGCAGAGGGAACAGTGAGTGGGTTGTAGTATAGGTTGCTCAGTTGCGTTGGGAATGTCGTGGTTGGAGTCTTTTGGTGGGAGATTCTGTGGGGTGTGTTTGCCCTTCCTCCTGTGTCTGGGTCCTGCTCATCTTCGTCATTGCCTCTCGTTCCTCCTTGCGTCTCTGTACCCTCTCTTTCAGTGTAGCCCTTTCTTCTCGTGTTCTGTCGCGGTCGAGGTATACTCTCTGGTCCCCCTGTTTGCCCCTCAGCTTGCTTCCTCTTGCAGAACCCGGGTTTCAAAATGTTCTTCCAGAAAGTTTTTTTGACAGGCCGTACCCTTTCCACTCGAAAACCCCCCAAATTCTCTGAAAATTTGTCACCTGGGTCATATCCCCCTCACCTATTTTTTATGATCCTTTAAATCTTTTTTTTTTCCCTCCGTTTTATTTCTTCAAAGTTGCCCCCCCTTGGGGCTTTTTGGAGCCCTCACAAAAACTGACCTCTATGTCTATGCTATTTCTATTTAAAATTCTGGAATTTCTTGCAGGAGTGAGTGCCAAAACAACGTATGAAAGGCCAGCCAGGGCCGGCAACATGAAACCCCAAAAACATTTTCGTGTGTGTGTGGTGTGTGTGTACATTATCTTTAAAATATTCTTGTTGAATATTAATGATAATAAAAATATCGATAAAATAATAATAATGTCAATGTAATAATAATAATAATAATAATAATCGATAATAAAAATAAAATAATAATAATAAAAATAATAATAAAAAAATAAAATAATAATAATATAAAAATAATAAAAATAAAAATAATATCGAAAATTGTAAAAATATATAATAATAATAAAAAATAATAATGCAAAAAAAAAAATAATCTATCTTTTTTCTTCAGAAGATGACCAACAGGGCCCAAAAAAACGGAGATTGGTGCGGGCGGGGCGTGAGCCTGGAGACCAGCGGGGGCTGAACATGAGGTGGGGGGTGTGGGTCTAGGGCGTGGGGGAGGCGTGCTGGAGAAGACTATGACCGGAGATACAATAATGGGAAACACCCCCTACGGTGTAGTGGCCCCTGTCATAATCAGCTTCGGCACCCTTACAACGTTTAAAACCTGGTGGTCCTTACCAGGGCCTTCCCCCAGGGGCCCACCCTTTAGGGAGGTTCTCCCCTGGGTCCCCCTAGGGGTTCCATTTTTTTTACCCTTTGGGGGTTCCAGGGGTCTCATCTTCATGTAGGTCCTATCTGGGGTCTTCCTCAGGGTGCCCTCCATATAGATACTACCCTGGGTCTCTTTCACGGAGTATCATCTTCAGGTAGGTCCTATCTGGAGTCTTCCTCAGGGTGCCCTCCATATAGATACTACCCTGGGTCTCTTTCCGGAGTATCACTTCAGTAGGTCCTACTGGAGTCTTCCTAGGGTGCCCTCCATATACATACTACCCTGGGTCTCTTTCACGGAGTATCATCTTCAGGTAGGTCCTATCTGGGGTCTTCCTCAGGGTGCCCTCCATATAGATACTACCCTGGGTCTCTTTCACGGAGTATCATCTTCAGGTAGGTCCTATCTGGGGTCTTCCTCAGGTGCCCTCCATAAATACTACCCTGGGTCTCTTTACGGAGTATCATCTTCAGTAGGGCCATCGGGGGCTTCCTAGGGTGCCCTCCATATAGATACACCCCGGTCTCTTTCACGGGGGATCACTTTTAGGTAGGTCCTAACCCGGGGTTTCCCCGGGTGCCCTCCATATACATACTACCCCGGGTCCTTCACGGAGTATCATCTTCAGGTAGGTCCTAATCAATATTTCTGCAAGAAGTCCAGTCATCAAGCTGGTCCTAAGCTGGATCTCTCTCAGGGGCTTGCTTCAGTAGGGCCCACCCTGGTCTCCCTCAGGGGTCCCTTTGAGGATTTTGAGGATGTTTAACTGACGCATTTGTTAAATTTTTTGTCAATCCTCACCTGGGTCCCCCCCGCTTTTCCCTATGCTCCTCAAGTAAGGGAAAGAACTTCCCCACAAATGGCTTTCAATACTTTTATGACATCTGGATCCTGGTTTATTACAAAGCAAATGTTCCCAAAGTAAATTTTCTCGAATGTGCTTAGTTGGGGAGGGATAGATGCTCGTGCGTGGAATGACATATATGATCACTCTAGAAAGACTGTTTTACTACCCTTTTTAATATATTCAAGGTCTACCTCCCTTGCACAAGATTATACACTGTATTATACTTAATGAACCAGCTGATGAGAAAACATTTGCCTGATCCTTCAGATTAATAAATCTGAAGGATGAGGTTTTGTTGTCATTGATTCAAGGAAAATCAGAGTAGCACTTCACGTATTTTATGTCCTGTTAAATATTAAATGTCACCAATTATTGCAGCTAACACTCA
>NC_069433.1:40318159-40375659 GCF_026875155.1 Cherax quadricarinatus | reverse complement strand
GCAGACAAGGGGATGGTAAGCAACAACGGAGACATGCCGTACACGAAGGCCCTATCAGACCCACGTGGGGCCAGGGAAAAGACGATGAGCACACTAAGATCAAGCGACAGGTCCGAAGACAATGAAGGTTTGTTATATGCAGAGATTCTAACAGCCAACTGCAGTAGCAAGGGACAGCTGGCCAGGAAAGACAGTTCACTGAGAATAGAAGTTTCAGACATGACAGGGACTGAAGGCAAGAACATGTCAATGGAAGGAAATAAAATGCCTCAGAGGAAGCAGATGGAGACTCAGTGGGAGGAGGAAAGGGCGAGGTACAGTTTTTGTGTACGGGCTCCAAGAAGCCAAGGGGGCCAACTTTGAAGAAATAAAACAGGAGGAGAAAAAAATGATTGAAGGCATCATGAAAACAATAGGGAGGGCAATATGACCCAGGTGACAAATTTTCAGAGAATTGGGTGGTTTGCGAGTGGAAGGATACGGCCTGTCAGAGTAACTTTCAAGGAAGAATCAGTTCGAACCAGGATTCTGCAAGAGAAAGCAAGACTGAGGGACAAAGAGGGGTACCAGAGAGTATACCTCGACCGCGACAGAACACAAGAAGAAAGGACTACACTGAAAGAGAGGGTACAGAGACGCAAGGAGGAACGAGAAGCAATGAAAATGAGCAGGACCCAGACACAGGAGGAAGGGCAAACACACCCCACAGAATCCCCGCCAAAAGACTCCACCCGCGACATTCCCAACGCAACTGAGCAACCTATACTACAACCCACTCACTGTTCCCTCTGCCACCAACCCCCATATCACAAACCTCACCCCAACAGCTGTCCCTTATGGGCATCCTGACCCCACCCCCATCAACACATACCCCACCTACACCACAGCCCCATATAGGCCCCCACCAAGGCTCTCGCTCCCCCAACCCCAATATACTTGCATGACCACAATGATAGAAAAGAAACTAAAGGTTTGGTACACAAACGCGGATGGAATAACGAATAAACATTAGGAGTGGAATGAAAGAATCAGTGAAAAATCCCCAGATATCATAGCAGTCACAGAAACAAAACTTGCTGAGACAATAACAGACACAATCTTCCCAACAGGATATCAGATCCTGAGGAAAGATAGAAGGAGTAGAGGGGGAGGAGGGGTTGCACTGCTCATAAAACACCAATGGGATTTGAGGAATGGAAGGCATGGACATGATTGGAGAAAGAGACTACATTGTAGGTACAATTCAGTCCGGGAGAACATAAAGTAGTCATTGGAGTGATGTATAAACCCACCACAGAACTGCAGGAGGCCAAGAGAGGAGTACGAAGAAAACAACAGGTGATGGTGGACACACTGGCTGAGGTGGCAAGAAGAGCTCACTCGAGCAGAGCAAAGTTACTGGTAATGGGCGATTTCAACCACAGGGAGATCGACTGGGAAAACCTGGAGCCACATGGGGGTCCCGAAACATGGAGAGCCAAGATGATGGATGTGGTACTTGAAACCTCATGCATCAACATGTCAGGGACACAACCAGAGAGAGAGGGGAGGATGAGCCAGCAAGACTGGATCTTGTGTTCACCCTGAGCAGTTCAGACATCGAGGACATCACTTACGAGAGGCCCCTGGAGCTAGCGATCATGTGGTTCTGAGTTTTGACTATATAGTAGAGTTACAAGTGGAGAAGGTAACAGGAACTAGAAGGGGACAGGCCAAACTATAAAAGGGGGGACTACACAGGTATGAGAAACTTCCTGCAGGAGGTTCAGTGGGACAGAGAAATGGTAGGAAAATCAGTAAACGAAATGATGGAATATGTGACAACAAAGTGCAAGGAGGCAGAGGAAAGTTTTGTTCCCAAGGGAAACAGAAATAATAGGAAGACCAAAACGAGTCCTTGGTTTACCCGAAGGTGTAGGGAGGCAAAAACTAAGTGCAACAGGGAATGGAAAAGGTACAGGAGGCATAGGACCCAGGAAAACAAGGAGATTAGTAGAAGAGCCAGAAACGAGTATGCGCAGATAAGGAGGGAGGCCGAGCGACAGTATGAAAACGACATAGCATCGAAAGTCAAATCTGACCCGAAACTGCTGTATAGCCACATTAGGAGGAAGACAACAGTCAAGGACCAGGTGATAAGGCTGAGGAAAGAAGGTGGAGAACTCACAAGAAACGATCAAGAGGTATGTGAGGAGCTCAACACGAGATTTAAGGAAGTATTTACAGTAGAGACAGGAAGGACTCTGGGGGACAGACCAGATGGGGACACCAACAAGGAATACACCAACAAGTGTTGGACGACATACATACAGATGAGGAGGAGGTGAAGAAACTGCTAAGGGACATCGATACCTCAAAGGCAATGGGACCGGACAACATCTCTCCATGGGTCCTTAGAGAGGGAGCAGATATGTTGTGCGTACCACTTACCACAATCTTCAACACATCCCAGGAAACTGGGCAACTACCTGAGGTATGTGAAGATGGCAAATGTAGTTCCCATTTCAAAAAAGGAGACAGAAAAGAGGCACTAAACTATTAGACCTGTGTCATTGACGTGTATAGTATGCAAAATTATGGAGAAGATTATCAGGAGGAGAGTGGTGGAGCACATGGAACGGAACAGGAGTATAAATGCCAACCAGCACGGATTCACGGAAGGCAAATCCTGTGTCACAAACCTTCTGGAGTTTTATGATAAAATAAACAGAAGTAAGACAAGAGAGAGAGGGGTGGGTTGATTGCATCTTCTTGGACTGCAAGAAGGCCTTTGACACAGTTCCTCACAAGAGATTAGTGCAGAAGCTAGAGCATCAGGCGCATATAACAGGAAGGGCACTGCAATGGATCAGAGAATACCTGACAGGGAGGCAACAACGAGTCATGGTACGTAATGATGTATCACAGTGGGCACCTGTGACGAGCGGGGTCCCACAGGGGTCGGTCCTAGGACCAGTGCTATTTTTGATATATGTGAACGACATGACGGAAGGGTTAGACTCAGAAGTGTCCCTGTTTGCAGATGATGTGAAGTTAATGAGGAGAATTAAATCTG
Source organism: Cherax quadricarinatus (assembly GCF_026875155.1). Lineage (NCBI taxonomy): Eukaryota > Metazoa > Arthropoda > Malacostraca > Decapoda > Parastacidae > Cherax > Cherax quadricarinatus. The sequence goes on along the minus strand of NC_069433.1, from coordinate 40,372,604 downwards.
ATGAGGACCAGGCAGGACTTCAAAGAGACCTGGACAGACTGGACACCTGGTCCAGCAAATGGCTTACCGAATTTAATCCTGCCAAATGCAAAGTCATGAAGATAGGGGAAGGGCACAGAAGACCACAGACAGAGTATAGGCTAGGTGGCCAAAGACTGCAAACCTCACTCAAGTGAGAAAGATCTTGGGTGAGTATAACACCGAGCATGTCTCCGGAAGCACACATCAATCAGATAACTGCTGCAGCATATGGGCGCCTGGCAAACCTGAGAACAGCATTCCGACACCTTAGTAAGGAATCATTCAAGACACTGTACACCGTGTATGTCAGGCCCATACTGGAGTATGCGCACCTGTTTGGAACCCGCACTTGATATAGCACGTCAAGAAACTAGAGAAAGTACAAAGGTTTGCAACAAGGTTAGTTCCAGAGCTAAGGGGAATGTCCTATGAAGAAAGATTAAGGGAAATCGGCTGACGACACTGGAGGACAGGGGGGTCAGGGGGAGACATGATAACGACATATAAAATACTGCGTGGAATAGAAAAGGTGGACAAGGACAGGATGTTCCAGGAGGGGACACAGAAACAAGAGGCCACAATTGGAAGTTGAAGACACAAATGAGTCAGAGAGATAGTAGGAAGTATTTTTCAGTCATAGAGTTGTAAGGCAGTGGATAGCCTAGAAAATGACGTAGTGGAGGCAGGAACCATACACAGTTTTAAAGACGGGGTTTGAAAAAAGCTCATGGGGGGGGGAAAGAGAGAGGGTCTAGTAGCAACCGGTGAAGAGGCGGGGCCAGGAGCTAGGACTCGACCCCTGCAACCACAAATGGGTGAGTACAAATAGGTGAGTACAACACACACACACACACACACACACACACACACCCCACACACACACACACACGCGCGCGCGCACAACACACACACACTATATATATATATAAAATATATATAATATTATTATATATAATATATATATAATATATATATATATATATAGATAGATAGATAGATAGATAGATAGATAGGTGTAAATTTTGGGACCCATAGCCTCGGAGAAGTGGATAAAAAGGCCTCAAGGAAGAATATTTGGATTTCTTCCTGAAGCCGTTTGAATATTCCACTTCCCCTACCACCCCATCTTTTACTTCTTTTTTCCCAATAGGAATACTTTATTACATAATATGGTACAGAAGATTTAAGAGATACATTGTTGATATAAAGATGGCATATACAGTACGTGAGATGTGAGAGATACATGTCTAGTACATATTGTTAAGTTTTTGTCACCGATTATAAGGCGAAAATCTCATCCAGCTGCTCAGAGTTGGTGTGTGTGCCAAAATACAGCAGCCATTACCTTTGGACACCAGCACTGAGTTGCTGGAACAGAAAACTAACTGCTCTGGGATCCCTAGTTACCCTGTTGAGTCTTTTGCCTAGCTCCTTGAGGAACTTAGAGGCACTCTTTCCCCATGAGCCAAGGATCTCTGAGCCTATGGGAACAAACATATAATGATGGGCAAGTTCTCCATGTTTTCTCGACATTTGGGACTCCCTGAAGCTGGTAGCTGCCCCTCCTTCCTCCCTGGTGTATTGAAGATAAGTATCGGCCAAGGTAGATGCACATGTGTAGTCCCACACCACCTGCTTGCCGTCTGTCCAGGCTTGAAGGGTGATACCATCTGGACGCTTTTGGCTGCCATCGGATCTTAGGAAATATGTCAACCTGGGCAGACTAAAACACTTTGTGAGAAGGTACAAGGCATCATGGGTGTCAAGAGTGCCTATTCGTTATTCCATTCTCTTCAGCTCTTTCAGTTTCTTCCTGAGAATTGTGTCAATGGCATCGCTTCCCAGAGGTGCTCCAAGAAAGACACTTTTTGTGGGGGCAGTGACTGATACTCCTGGTAGTTTTGATCTCGCTGCATCTATCACTTGTTGACTGACTGAGATAATTTCACATTTGGATGGATTCAAGATGAGACCCATTTCCTGTCCCATCATTTGTGTAAGATCACCTTAGAGGGACTCCTTTGTACCTGCTAGTGTGCCATCATCCAGGACCCAGATGTTTAACTCACTGGTCAGTCTGATTGTGATTTCCCTAACCTCTATACAGAAGAGAAATGACGCAAGAGGATCCCCTTGCTGGACACCCTCTGATGATGTGATTTCATGCTCTCCAAACAGGAGCATTGATTCCTTGCTATATTCAGCTGAAACAAAAGGGATGAGACAAGGGAAATGTTCCAGCACAGCTGCTAATACCACGTCTCTTTTTCAGGAGATTAAATACATTCATGAAGTCTAATTTTACCACTGCATTGTCCTCAGGCAGGTTGTTGATATACGCCCTTGTTGCATGAACCGCTGCCTCACTTCCTTGAGAGACCCCAAAGTCAAACTGGTTTGGTTGAAGCATCATGGCTGCCTGTGCACGAATGCTTCGGACAGCAGCTTTGGAAACGAAGCGGCGATAAGTGTTGTCCATTTTAATAGGCCTAATTCCCCCATCCTTCTTTTTAAGAGCACAAAGTGTTGCACCAAAAAAGAAAGGTCTAATTTCATCAGGAATCAGACCAGCCAAGGAATTGTTGACGAACCTTGTGATCTCTGAAAGCAGTGTCTCAGCAATCTCCCCGATAATTGGATTAACCATTTCCTTTAAATGCTGTGGCCTTATTCCAGTATAACCCCCAGCAGAGCCAGACGGGAATGATATTATTGCTTAGTAAATGTCTGAGTCTTGCACAATCAATGCTTCCAAACTGGGGACAGAGGTGTTGGAACTGTTGGTGCCCCTAGTTTTCCCGGCAGGGTGCTTTCCTCTGTTTCCGCCGTGTCAGCATCCCTGGGGGCAACTGTATCTTCACTGGTAATAATTCTGATTGCCCCCACTGTGTTGCCCTCTTCAATTTTCTTGCTCACCTGCCTCTGATTTTCCCTCTGTCAGTGGAGTGAGTGGAGGTTCTGCCTCTCCCGTTTTTGCATTGAGTGGAAGACAAATGAGGTTATCAGCTCTAGGAAAGTCTCTTAAAGTTTTAATGATCATTGAGGCTAGCCTCTTTCCCCTTCTTTCTTGCACAGTTAAACAGACATTTCAGAAAAGTAGCAAGTTGTGCCATACCTTGATGGTTGGTGGAGTATTTAGGATAGTGGAACCATCTTATATATATTATATATATATATATATATAAATATATATTATATATTATATATATATATAATATATATATATAAATATGCAATAAGATCACAGTAAACAGGTGATTTCAGAATATGCAAAACAACCACTCTGAAAGAATAGAGAAATTCCAAGCGCTTTCGTTGACTACTCACATTATCAAGGAACTATGAAAGTAAAGCATCCAAGGAAGCTATATAAGGGGTCTGGTCGGCACCTCACTATCAGATCCCACAACGGTTTAAAACCTGACGCGCGCCCCACCCAACTTGGAAAGGTCCTTGGCACAACTCACCCCACAAACTATTCTACCCAAGAGAAATAAAAAATTTTAAAGATTATTTGTCCAGTGTATTATTAAATTCTTCCCAAATTCTATTAATTATAAAATGGATTTAATTTATATAAAACCCAAAGGAAATATTCATATTATTGTCAAAACTGCTTTTTATGAAACAAGATTCAATTATATTCCTGTCGACCATGGACTTGCTTGATACTACTTTCTCAACTTTTTGAAAATCAATTGGATGGGGTTTAAAAACTCTTACTGAATAAATAGAGCATTGGAATCTTGTCCAGTTCTAAAGCTATATTTTTGTTGTTTTAATCTTAGTTCGAGATTTTTACCAGTTTGACCGTAATTTAAACTTTTTCGCAAATTTTACAAGGAATCTTATAGACCCCACCATCAGCATTTTGGGGGGAATTCTTTATCAAAAGTTTTTTTACTTATCGAGATTTTGAAAACAAAATTTAAATTAAAAGTCTTAAGAAGAGAAGGCATATCAACCAAGTTTTCATGGTAAGGGAGAACCAACATATTTTTATTTGAATAAGGCTGGTTGTCCCTTTTTGGATTGTAAAAAGTATTTCTAGCAACTTTAAAAGATTTATCAATTACATTTCTTGGGTATTTTAAATCATTACCTATTTCATAAATTTTGGATATTTCCTCATCTATGAACTCAGGACTACAAATTCGTAAAGCTCTCAGAAACATTGATGAGAAAACAGACAGTTTGACTATCTTGATGCGAGGAATAATAGTGGACATAGGAACAGTTATTAGTAGGTTTTCTGTAAATTTTAAATTTGAATTCATTATTACCCTTAATAATTAAAACATCTAGAAAAGGCAATGAGTTATTTTCTTCAAACTCAACAGTAAAGTTATTGAATGGGCTAAGCTATTTAATTTTCCAAGGAAATGGTGTATATCTACATTTTTGGGCATAAGACACAAAATATCATCAACATATCTGAACCATTTAGCTCTATTAGGAAGGATTTTGTTAAGCAATCTTGTTTCAAAAACTTCCATGTATAGGTTACTAAGAACAGGTGAAAGAGGATTTCCCATTGCCATACCAAACTTCTGAGTGTAAAACTTATCGTTAAATACAAATTTTGCATCAACAATGTAAAGTTTAATAAGTTTAATGATAGAAGGAACTGACAATGGTAAATCATAGTTAACGAGTTCTTCAGATAAGAAACTTAATAAATCATCAACAGGAACTTTCGTAAACAAGGAAGTAACATCAGAACTAACCATGTTAAAATAATTTAAGTCAGTCAAGGAGCTTAATTTATCAACTAAATCTATGTTGTTTTTAACATTAAAGTTAGAAATTTTACCAACAATAGGGCTCAAAATGCCAACAAGCCATTTAGATAATTTATATGAAACTGACCCTATGGAGCTAATAATTGGTCTGACTGGATTACCTGGTTTGTGTGTTTTTATTAGTCCATACATGTAAGGTAAAGATGGATTAGTGGAAGTAAATTGTTTGACTAATTCATCTTTGCCTTTCAGTAGAAGTTTTATTGTTTTATTGAAATTGCTGTTAACGGTTTCTAGGGGATTTTTTCTAAGTTTAGAATAGGTTTCAGTATCATCTAAGATATATATATATATATATATATATATATATATATATATATATATATATATATATATATATATATATATATATATATATATATATATATATATAGATAGATGGATAAAAAGGCTTCAAGGAAGAATATTTGGATTTCTTCCTGAAGCCATTTGAATATTCCACTTCCCCTACCACCCCATCTTTTAAACTATTTTTTTTTACCAATAGGAATATTTTATTACATAATATGGCACAGAAGATTTAAGAGATACATTGTTGATATAAAGGTGGCATATACGGTACATGTTGTTACGTGTGTATCACCGATTATAAGGCGAAAATCTCATCCAGCTCCCAGGAATGAGTGGTACTGATCAATAACAACACTACACTAGCCAAGGAGTCGAACCCATGCTGTACAATAATATAATATACTGCTTGTTAAGCTAGTACACAAACAGAGAGCATGAAATTAGCTCAGAGGCGTCCACACCAGCGTATGTTCTTCGATGGTGGGTACAACATCTAGCTTGGCTGGATGCACCATTGTTAAGGATAATGTGGTCTAGTGGTCTAAAGCATCATGCATTTTCTCTCACCATGAGACAGGCCAAAACAACATGAGTTCGACTCCTTGCCTGACAGTCCCAAAACTTACCTACTTTCTGAGATGCTTCCCAGCCCTCAGCAGTCCAAAAATATGACTCCTTAAGCCCATGCTTGAAGATGGACAGTGGTTGCAAGTCTCACTTCCGGTCAAGCTTGGGGGGCTGGGAGTACGCAGATCCTCCAAGATTGCTCTGCCAGCTTTCCTATCCTCTTCCATAGCATCAAACGACAAAGACAAATTCTTCCTGATAAACTCAGTGACTCAGCAGGAATACAGGACCATAACTACACCAGTGTCATCACTGAATGGGAGACTTTTGCTGCTCCAGCACCAAACCCGAGTGCAGCACTGGCTCACAGTCAAGCTAGGATGGCCCCATCGCTGAAAAGGTGCTTGCCAACATGCTCAGGGCTGCAACATCAGATAGGGAGACTGCCTGTCTCCAGGCTGTGAGCGCACATCACTCCGGAGACTTCCTCCAAACAGTTCCCATATTGGCAATGGGAACGCGCCTCGACCCTAAGACCCTCCGCATTGCAGTGGCTCTGTGCCTTGCTGCCTCAATTCACACGGAATATACGTGTATTTGCGGCAAAGCACAAGCAGACCAATACGGTCTACATGGTCTTAACTGTTCCAAAACCAAGGGCTGGCATGCAAGACACAATGAGGTCAACGACATCATAAAGAGAACCGTTGCTACAGCTGGATAGCCAGCTGAGAGGGAGCCCCTATCACTAGCAGCCAACAATACCCACAACCCAGCAAACTGTCCTGATGGGATCACCATCTATCCTTGGAAGAATGGCAAGCTCTTAGCATGGGACTATACCTGTGTGTCCACACTGGCTGACTCCTATATCCATCACAGTGTGGGGCGACAGGGAGGAGCTGCTGACCACAGGGAGGAGTACAAGATCAGCAAGTACAGGGACATAAGCCAACAGTATCAATTCGTCCCAGTGGGATCAGAGACCTTGGGATCATGGGGAAAACATGCCACACGTTTCCTTAAAGAACTGGGTTCCAGACTCATCGACACCACCAGGGACCCAAGGGCAGCCACTTTCATGTTCCAGGGCCTCATGATCTTTAATACAGTGTACCATTGTATTCATGTTTGTGTTTTCTGTAAATGTATTCTGTTTATCTGTTTATTAATAAATGTTCACATAGAATATAAAATACAGGGAGTGGTAGAAGAAAATATTCAAACAGCTCCGGGGAGAACCTTGAGTTTTCCCTGAGGTACACTTATTGTCTTCTCTGAGGATGAGGCTCCCCATATATATATATATATATAATATATTTATATATATTATAATATATATATATATATATATATATATATATATATATTATATATATATATATATATATATATATCCGTGGTAAAGTACTGGTTACTCTGATACAGAGTTTGCAGGTTCGAGTCCTGCTGTGGACGTAGAGACAATGTAAATAATTTCCCCTGTTTGCGAAATGTTAAGCATTTCAAATTTCGGCCGTTTGCAACCGAGTCATAGTGACTCAAATAGAAAGAACAAATTTTCATCATTCATCACTTTCAAAATCTTAAATAATCACTGTCTTGTCAGAGACACTCAGATGCAACAGTTCAGATGTCCCTCCAAACAGCCAGTATCCTAAACCCCTCTTTTAAAGTGCAGGCATTGCACTTCCCACCTCCAAGACTCAAGTCCGGCTAACCGGTTTCTCTGAATCCCTTCACTAAATATTATCATGCTCATACTCCAACAGCTCGTTAGGTCCCCAAAAATATTCGTCTCCATTCACTCCTATCTAACACGATCACGCACGCTTGCTGTAACTCCAAGCCCCTCTCCCACAAAACCTCCTTTACACCCTCCAGCCTTTCTTAGGACGACCCCTACCCTGCCTTCCTTCCACTACAGATTTATACACTCTCCAAGTCATTCTACTTTGTTGCATTCTCTCTAAATGACAAAACCACCTCAACAACCCCTCTTCAGCTCTCTGACTAATACTTTTAGTAACTTCATACCTCCTCCTAGTCTCCACATTACGAATTCTTTGCATAATATTAACACCACGCATTGCCCTTAGACAGGACATCTACACTACCTCCAGCCTCCTCCATGCTGCAGCATTTACAACCCAAGCTTCACACCTATATAAGAGTGTTGATACCACTATGCTCTCCTATATTCCTTTCTTTCCCTCCATGGACAACGTTTTTGTCTCCACAGATACCTCAATGCACCACTCACCTTTCTTCCTTCATTAATTCTATGGTTAACCTCATCCTTCATAAATCCATCTGCTGTCAAGTCAGTTCCAAAATATCTGAACGCATTCATTTCTTCCAAACTCCCTCCCTCGAATGTGATATCTAATTTTTTTTAACTCGTTTGATACCCTCATCACCTTACTCCTATCTGTGTTCACTTTCAACTTTCTACCTTTGCACACTCTCAAACTCAGTATCATCAGCAAAAAGCAACTGTGTTAATTCCCATTTTGAATTTGATTCCCCATAATTTAATCCCACCCGTCTCCCAAACACCCTAGCATTTACTTCTTTTACAACCCCATCTATAAATATATTAAACAACCATGGTGACATTACACATCCCTGTCTAAGACCTACTTTTACCGGGAAGTTGTCTCCCTCTCTTCTACACACCCTAACCTGAGCCTCACTATCCTCATAAAAACTCTTTACAGCATTTAGTAACTTACTACCTGCTCCATATACTTGCAACATTTGCCACATTGCTCCCCTATCCACCCTGTCATTTGCCTTTTCTAAATCCATAAATGCAGTAAAAACTTCCCTACCTGTATCTAAATACTGTTCACATATATGCTTCAACGTAAAAACTTGATCTACACATCCCCTACCCACTCTGAAACCTCCTTGCTCATCCGCAATCCTACATTCTGTCTTACCTCTAATTCTTTCAATTATAACCCTACCGTACAATTTTCCTGGTATTCTCAGTAAACTTATTCTTCTATAATTTTTAAAATCTCTTTCGTCCCCCTTCCCTTTATATAAAGGGACTATACATGCTCTCTGCTAATCCCTAGGTACCTTCCCCCCTTTCATACATTTATTAAACATAAACACCAACACCCCAACACTATATCCCCCCTGATGTTAACATTTCTTTATATTATCCCATCAGTTCCAGCTGCTTTACCCCCTTTCATTCTACGTAATACCTCACGTACCTTCCCCACACTCACATCCTGCTCTTCTTCACTCCTAAAACATGGTATACCTCCCTGACCAGTGCATGAAATTACTGCCTCCCTTTCATCATCAACATTTAAAAGTTCCTTAAAAAATTCCCACTATCTACCCAATATCTCCAGCTCTCCATCTACTAACTCCCCTACTCTGTTTTTAACTGAGAAATCCATTTGTTACCTATGCTTTTTATCTGTTTATCTCCAAAAGTTTTTCATATTCTCATCAAAATTTGTTGGCAATGCCTCACCCACTCCATAAATTGCTCTTGTTTTGCACTCTCTCACCACTCTCTTAATCTTTATTTTACTCTCCATGTACTCCACCCTTCTTATATCATTTCTGCTTTGTAGAAACCTCTCACAAGCATTTTTTTTCTTTTCCATCACACTCTTTACCTAACTGCCCCCTTCAAGGCTGGCGACATTGTTGACCTGGAGAGTGTACAAAGAACCTTCATGGGACACATAAGTACGATAAAGTACCTAAATTACTTGGAACAGTTGAAGTCCCTTGATTTGTATTCCCTGGAATGTAGATGAGAATGATGCATGATAATATACACTTAGAAAATCCTAGAGGGATTAGTACCAAATTTGCACACGAAAATCACTCCCTATAAAAGCAAAAGACTCGGCAGGAGAAGCAACATTATCCCCAGGAAAAGAACTGGCTCCACGAGTACACTGAGACACAATACAATAAGTGTTAGGGGCCCAAGACTGTTCATCTGTCTCCCAGCATACATAAGGGGAACTACTAATAGACACTTGGGTGTCTTCAAGAAGGTGCTAGACATGCACCTGAAGTCAGTACCTGATCAGCCAGGCTGTGGTTCTTACGTCGGTTTACGCGCTGCCAGCAATAGTAGCCTGATTAATCAGACCCTGATTCACCTCGAGGCCTGGTCTCAGACCGGGCCGTAGGGGCGTTGACCCCCGAAACCCTCTCCAGGTATACTCCAGGTATCATTCCACCAATCACTCCTCTTTCCTCCTGCACCCGCCCTCCTATAACCACAAACTTCTGCCCCACACATTCTAATACTGCATTTTTAAAACTATTCCAACCCTCTTCAACCCCCCCTCCCCCCCCACTACTCATACTTGCACCAGCCCACCTTTCTTCAAATAGTTGCTTATATCTCACCCTAATTTCCTCCTCCCTTAGTTTATACACTTTCATCTCTCTCTTACTTGTTGTTGCCATTTCCCGTTTCTCCCATCTACCTCTTACTCTAACTGTAGCTACAACTAAATTATGATCCGATATATCAGTTACCCCTCTATAAACATGTACATCCTGGAGCCTACCCATCAACCTTTTATCCACCAATACATAATCTAACAAACTACTTTCATTACGTGCTATATCATACCTTGTATATTTATTTATCCTCTTTTTTATAAAATATGCATTACTTATTACCAAACCTTTTTCTACACATAGCTCAGTTAAAGGCTCCCATTATCATTTACCCCTGGCACCCAAAATTTACCTACTACTCCCTCCACAACATTTTTACTCACTTTAGCATTAAAATCCTCAACCACAAGTACTCTCACACTTGGTTTAACACTCCCCACTCACTCAACATTTCCAATCTCTCTCTCTCTCCTCTACACTTCTCTCTTCTCCAGGTGCATAAACACTTAGTATAACCCACTTTTCACATCCAACCCTTATTTTACTCCACATAATCCTTGAGTTTATACATTTATATTCCCTCTTTTCCTGCCATAACTTATCCTTCAACATTATTGCTACTCCTTCTTTAGCTCTAACTCTATTTGAAACCCCTGACCTAATCCCATATATTCCTCTCCACTGAAACTCTCCCACCCCCTTCAGCTTTGTTTCACTTAAAGCCAGGACATCCAGCTTCTTCTCATTCATAACATCCACAATCATCTCTTTCTTATCATCTGCACAACATCCACGCACATTCAAACTTCCCACTTTGACAATTTTCTTCCTAATTTTATTAAGCTATTCGGGAAATAGGGTTACTAGCAGATTGTTCCCGGCATTTTAGTTGACTTTTACAACACGCATGGCTACGGAGGAAACATTCTTATTCCACTTCTCCATGGAGATAAAAGGAAAACAATAAAACAAGAACTATTAAGATAAAGAAAACTGAGATGAGTGTGTATACTTGAACGTGTACATGTATGTGTACATGTATGTGTACATGTATGTGTACATGTATGTGTACATGTATGTGTAGTGAGACCTAAGTGTAAGTAGCAAGATGTGCCTTTTATTTATTGTTTTTGAGACAGAAAGAAGACACCAGCCCTCCTACCATCACTCATTTGGTAGGACGGTAGTACCTCCCTGGGTGGTTGCTGTGTGTGTGTGTGTGTGTGTGTGCGTGTGTGTACTCACCTAGTTGTGGTTGCAGGGGTCGAGTCACCTCCTGGCTCTGCTTCTTCACTGGTCGCTACTAGGTCACTCTTACTTCTCCATGAGCCTTATCATACCTCTTCTTAAAGCTATGTATGGATCCTGCCTCCATTACATGACTTCCCAGACTATTCTGCTTCCTGACAACTCTGTGACTGAAGAAATACTTCCTAACATCCCTGTGATTCATGCGAGTCTTCAACTTCCAACTGTGACCCCTTGTTGTTGTGTTCCATCTCTGTCCACCCTGTCAATTCCTCTCAGTATTTTACTTGTCGTTATCATATCCCCCCTATCTCTACTGTCCTTCAGTGTCGTCAGGTCAATTTCCCTTAACCCTGGTAGGACATACCTCTTAGCTCAGGGACTAGTCTTGTTGCAGACCTTTGCACTTTCTCTAGCTTCCTTATGTGCTTGGCTAGGTGTGGGTTCCAAACTGGTGCCGCATACTCCAATATGGGCCTAACGTACACGGTGTACAGGGTCCTGAACGATTCCTTATTAAGATGTCGGAATGCTGTTCTGAGGTTTGCTACGTCGCTGTATGCTGAATGAGTTATTAGTTGTTGTGCGCCTCAGGAGATGTGCCTGGTGTTATACTCACTCCAGGTTTTGCTAGAGTGAAATTTGTAGTTTCTGGTCCCGTAGACTCTACTCCGTCTGCAGTCTTCTTTACCATTCCCCAATCGTCATGACTTTGCACTTAGTGGGGTTGAACTCCAGGAGCCAGCTGCTAGACCAAACCTGCAGCCTGTCCAGATCCCTTTGTAGTTCTGTCTGGTCCTCATCCGATTGGATTCTTCTCATCAACTTCACATCATCTGCAAACAGCGACACTTTGGAGTCTATTCCTTCCGTCAGATCGTTCACAAATGCCAGAAACAGCACCAGCCCTTTTAATGAACCCTGTGGAACCTCGCTCGTCACAGGCGCCCACTCTAATACCTCACCACGTACAATTACTCCCTGTTGTCTTCCTGACAGAAATTCCTTGATTCATTGCAGTGCCTTCCCTGTTATCCCTGCCTGGTTCTCCAGCATTTGCACTAATATCTTGTATGGTACTGTGTCAAACGCCTTCTTACAGTTCAAGAAAATACAATCTACCCACCCCTCTCTCTCTCTCTCTCTTTTCTTACTGCTGTCACCCTGACTTAGAACTCCAGTAGAATTGTGTCACAGGATTTCCGGTCCTTGAAACCATGCTGGCTGTCGTTGATAAGTTCATTCCTTTCTAGGCGCTCCACCCCTCTTCTGATAATCTCCATGATTTCGCTTACTATACATTTAATTGACACTGGTCTGTAGTTTAAAGCATCGTGTCTGTCTCTTTTTTTAAAAATTGGACTTCATTTGCTGTCTTCCATACGTCAGGTATTCACCCTGTTTCCATGGATGTGTTGAAGATTGTTGTTAGTTGTACACATAGCGCCTCTGCTCCCTCTCTCAGGACCCATGGAGAGATGTTATCCAGCCCAATCGTCTTCGAGGTATCTAGCTCACTTAGCAGCCTCTTCACTTTTTCTTCGGTTGTATGTATTGTGTCCAACGCTAAATGGTGTACCCCACCTCTCCGTCTTTCTGGAGTCCTTTCTGTCTCCTCCGTGAACACTTCTTTGAATCTCATGTTGAATTCCTCACATACTTTGCAGTCGTTTCTTATGATCTTTCCTCCTTCCTTCCTCAGTCTGATTATCTGGTCCTTGACTGTTGCTTTCCTCCTGATGTGGCTGTACAACAGCTTCTGGTCAAATTTGGCTTTCGCTGCTATGCTATTTTCATATCATTTCGCCTCCCTTCTTATCTTTGCATATTCATTTCTGGCTCTACGACTTCTCCCCTTATTCTCCTGGATTCCTTGCCTTCCACACTTCTTCCATTCTCTATCACTCATGGTTTTGGCCTCTCTATGCCTCTGGGTGAACCAAGAGCTCGTCCTGGCTTTCTCGTTATTTCTGGTAACCTTGACTACAAACCTCTCCTCAGTTTTTTTTTTTTTTCCCCTCAAGGAAGGTTCCTTGATGTTGGTGAGGGGCTCTTGATTTAGGGAATTGGATCTGTGCTCCAGCTCCCCGAATTAAGCCTGAATGCCTTCCACATCCCCCCCCCCCAGGCGCTGTATAATCCTCCAGGTTTAGCGCTTCCCTCTTGATTATAATAATAATAATAATAATCTCCTCAGTTTTATTTATTTATTTATTTATTTATTTATTTATTTATGTCTTTGCAAATAGTACAGTGAGATTATGTATTTACAATAATGGGTTGCAATACAAAGAGAGCCTCTATTATGCCTAGGCATTATGGGCCAACTTAATATTATTGACTTACTGGCTACTTAACACTAAAGAAATAAATCATAGTTGTACAGTAGATCTATTAATTATAAGTGAATCTAATTTATATAAAATAAAAAATATATTCCTATATTCAAAAATGTTTTTTGTGAAACAATGATTCAATTATATTCCTGTCGACAATGGACAATAGGTTCAAAAGTAGATATTGAAATCACAATATGGGAATACGTATTGAGTATGGGAATATTGAGTACTGAGCATTTAATCTAGAGTGATTAAGTGGATTTTGAGAAGAGTCGTAAATTGATTTTCAGACTGCGTTACTTTATTATCTTCTGGTAATGAATTTTATATTTTAGGGCTCTTTATGTGCATAGAGTTTTTACACACTGTGATATGGACATAGGGCAAATCAAAAAGAGATCTGTGTCTTGTGTTGTGCTCGTGTGTCCTGTTTAGTTTGGTGAGGAGAAGTTAGAGTGGAGGGTTTATATTTGTGTGTATTGTTCTGTGTATGTAGTAGGTAATGAATAAGTATGGATGTTCTTAATGGTGAGCAGATTCAGACTTTTGAAAATTGGTGGAGTATGCTGTCGGGAGTGGGAATTTGTTATCGTTCTGACTTCTGACTTTTGCTGGGTTATTAGAGGTTTTAGGTGATTTAATGTTGTTGATCCCCATGCACAAATTCCATATGTGAGATAAAGGTAGGTGAGTGAATGGTACAGTGCCAGGAGAGCTGATTGTGGAACGTACTACCTTATATTTGATAGTACGCCTACAGTCTTGGAGATTTTCTTGGTGATTTGTTGTATGTGTGTCTGGAACTTAAGGCTACTGTCAAGGTGGATACCTAGGAATTTTCCCTATGCAAGTTTTATGACTGGTGATCCGTTTAGCGTTATGTAAAGTGGAACATTTGCAACTTTGTTTCCAAACTGAATGAAATAGGTTTTATCAGTATTGAGGGCAAGCTTATTAGTCATCATCCAGGCAGATATTTTCTGCAATTTGGCATTGGCAGTGTTGGCGAGTATGACTGGGTTTGGGTGGGAGAAGACGTATGTAGTGTCATCTGCAAACAATATGGGTTTGAGTAGCTGTGATGCATTCAGTAGGTCATTGATGTAGATGAGAAAGAGGAGTGGTCCAAGGACACTTCCTTGTGGGACTCCTACTGTGATTGGTTGGGTGGAAGAGTTTGCACCATTTGCATACACATATTGACTTCTGCTACTAAGGTATGACTTCAGGTAGTTGAGGGAGTGGCCTCTGATACCATAGTGCATTAATTTTGAGTACAACAGTTCATTGTCCACTGTATCAAAACCTTTACGTAAATCAATGAAAATTCCCAGCGGGACTTCTTTCTTTTCGAGTGCGGTATATATT
Source organism: Cherax quadricarinatus (assembly GCF_026875155.1). Lineage (NCBI taxonomy): Eukaryota > Metazoa > Arthropoda > Malacostraca > Decapoda > Parastacidae > Cherax > Cherax quadricarinatus. The sequence goes on along the minus strand of NC_069433.1, from coordinate 40,357,573 downwards.
AGTTCTAGCATGTGTATGATAGCGTCATTTGTGATTTTATAATTCCTGATTCCAAACTGACAAGGGTTTATTATGTTGTGTGAGACGAGGTAGGAATAGATCCGTCTATGAATTAATTTTTCAAAGATTTTAGAGAGCAGTGGTAAGTTAGATATTGGTCTATAGTTATTCAAGTCAGCTTGAACACCTCCTTTATGGATCGGAGTGACCCTCGCTATTTTGAGGATTGTTGGGAAGGTAGATGATTCAATGGATTTGTTAAAGAGAGTTGCAATAATTGGTGACCATACTTGAGAAGCTTTTTTGTACATAAAAGCAGGCAAGTTGTTTATGTCTCCTGCCTTGTTTTTAAGGGTGTTTATGATGAGCGTAACTGCAATGGGGTTGGTTGGAGCTAGGAATAGTGTGTTTGGGTAGGTACCTGTGAGTTAGTCTGATGGACGGGTGTTTGAGCTTGGTATTTCATTTACTTGATTCTTTCCTATTGAGTCTGTTGTCTCAGTAGGTGTGAGTAGGTGTGAGTAGGTGTGAGTAGGTGTGAGTAGGTGTGAGTAGGTGTGAGTAGGTGTGAGTAGGTGTGAGTAGGTGTGAGTGGGGGTTCATCTGATTTTGTTAATTTGATTATTTTGTTAATTTGAATAACTTTTCAGTTCCAAGAATTTCTGATAGAGTTTTCCCAGGTCTATTTTATATCACCTTTGATGTTAAGTAATCTATTTTCATAATACAATTTTTGAGATCTTCTTATCAGGCTGGTAAGTGCTGGTGAGTAACGTTTACACTGTTCTCTAGTTATTTGACCCATTCTGTACTTTTTTTTTTTCATATTTGTGCTTTGTGTTAATTGATTTGAGGATGCTTGGTGTTAGTCAGGGATTATTCAGTCTCTTAGCTGTGATCTGTTTAGTTTTTTAGGACAATGTTTGTTGTAGAGGTAATGGGCCTTTTTTAGAAAATTATTTATACATTCATTCATATTTGTATATGTTTCTAGCTCACAATGCCAGTCGATGTTATTCATAGCTGCTACAAAGTTGTTAACAACTGTCTCGTTATGTAGTCTGAAGGTAACTTTAGTAATGTCTTGGGACAATTTACCTAGATTAGTTATGAGAAAGGTTGGGTAGTGGTCTGTAGTGTTGTCTGTGATTATGCCTGATTTTAAAGGGGTTATGGTGTTTGTCCAGATGTGGTCTACTAAGGAGATGCTTGTCTCGGTGATTCTTGTAGGTTTAGATATTGTTGGTAGCAACAGGCTGTTGCTCAGTGTTAGTAAATTCGGTTACTTGTGGGTCCTGGTTATGTAGTAGGCTTATGTTGAAATCACCTGTTAGTAGTAGGTGGTCTTTATTCATGTGTGCATCAGTAATCATGTTTCCCAGTTTTTCACTAAAGTGGTAAATGTTTGACTGTGGTACTCTGTAGATGTTTATAACTGTGAGGGGTTTTTTGCAGGTCTTTTGATTTAAATTTGGCTATGATATATTTTCCATATTTGTCCCTTGTGCAAGATTTTTTGATGCATTCGAGTTGATTTGAATAGTATATAGCTGTTCCTCCCCCTTGCTGGTCTGTTCTACAGTTATGTATGGCCATGTAGCCAGGAATGGTATAGACATCTGTAATATCAGGCTTAAGCCAGGTTTCTGTGAGTGTGATGATTGATATATTGGAATGAAGGAAACTGAGTAATGCTGTGAGGTCGTCATAATGTTTGTTCAAGGATCTGACATTGTAATTAAAGATAGTTATGTTATTGTTTGCACTGAGTAATGTTTTTGCTTGCTCTGCTGTATAATAATTACAGTTGCTGTTTGATTCGTGTAATTCATTTTGTAAAAAGTTTACATCAGGATCTATGCTTGTAGTCAAAAGAATGAGAGTGACTCTACAAACTAGATTTTTTGAGTAAAATATGTTACATTTATAGTGAATCTATAACAAGACTTAGGAATAAGACTTTGTAGATATTCTAAAACTAAAAAAAAATTGAAAGATGTAGGGATTATTATAGTACAAACAATTCAATTATACACTTAGCATCTAAAATAGCACCTTGATTATTATAACAAATGTAAGTACATGAACTACGGTAGATATTTAAAGTTAAAATAAAGGAGCTAGTGAAAATAATAATGAACGAATGAAAGTAAATTACAGAAGCAGCTGAGATAGTCAACAACAGCTTGATTGTTTTAACAAATGTGACTGAACAAGAGGGAAAAATATTATAGCACCTGAAAGTAGCCCTTTAATTGTTATTAAAACTAAGAGTATAGTAATTACTGAATAAAGGGCAGTACAAGGTACTGGTATATAGAGAATTATTTCAGAAATATATAAAGGGTCTCAATTAAGTAGTGGATAGACTGTCACTATGATATAAAATTAATCTGAGAGTAGGATTTGCCTTATAGCACAAAGTTTGAGCAATTAATAGCACAAAAAGAAATATTTGAGATAGTTGATACTAGCTAGTAAAAGATGGTACTAGGAAGTGCACAATAGTGTAGTAGGAACATACACTAGTTTGATATTTGTAATTTAGGAGTAAAGGGGAAAATTTGGTAAGATTATAAGAGAATTATAACAGTGCTTTAAGTGGGAATAATTGGTAATGCAGATATTATTAAAGAGTAAGTTTCTTATTAACAAATAATAAATTGTAAATGGGAAATCTGGGAAGATAACACAAATTGGGTCACACAAGGAACTGTGTGGAACACCTGGGATAATGAGGTAATAAATACTATCCAGGAGGTGATAGTACAGGGATTAGTTCAATAATGGCACAATAACATACACTAACGTAGTACAGAGATTTGGTCACTAATATCAGTCAGTCTCTGTAATGTTTGCATCATGAAGTAAGTCTGCTAGTTCAATTTCATTTGTAATATAGTACACACGACCTACATTTGTTTTTCTTACTAGAATTTGTCCATCACGTACAAAGCACTGGTGAATTTTATCATTATTCTCACGTTTCAGTTTTTCTCACTCTGTACAGGAGGTTCTGTCGTTTTCTTGTGAGACTCATTTATGTATATATCTCTTTTTTTGTTTTAATAGATGGACTTATTAGATTTTTTTCTGTCCTGTGTGTGAAATCTAAGCATGACACTTTTTCTCCCTTGGTTACCTAGCAACCGTGATTTTTTTATTTCCGACACTGACACAATAACATGTAGGCGGTCATATATGATCTGAAGAGTTGTAGCTTTGTAGTTGGTATGGTTTAATTCACTAGGAAAGAGTGGACTGTTAATCATTACTGCATCAGATAGCTTATCTTGCTCTATTTTATCATCTTGGTAAGCAAAATATTCATGTGCATATTGGTGTCACATATCCCATCATCTCGTTTACTGACTTCCCTGCCACTTCTCTGTCCCACTGAACCCCGTGTAGGAAATTCTTCATGTCTGTGTAGTCCCCTTTCTTGTAGCTTAACTTCGTCCGTCCTGGCCTTCCTGCTTCCCTCCCGACTTGTAACTCTACTATGTATTCGAAGTTCAGAACCACATGATCACTGGCCCCGAGAGGTCTTTCATATGTGATGTCCTCAATGTCTGTTCTACTCAAGGTGAATACTAGGTTCACTTTTGCTAGTTCATCCTCTCCTCTCTCTCTGGTAGTGCCCCTTACGTGTTGGTACATGAGGTTTTCCAGTACCTCCCCATCATCTTAGCCCTCCACATTTCTGGGGCCCCATGTGGCTCCAGGTTCTGCCAGTCGACTTGACTCACGAAATCGTAATGACATGATTGCAAACAAACCATACCACGGGTGGGGTTTGAACCCGCGGTCAGAGACTCTCTGACCGCGTGTTCAAACCCCACCCGTGGTATGGTTTTTTTCTGCCAGTCGAATTCTTTGTGGTTAAAGTCAACCATAATCAGCAGCTTTGCCCTGCTTGCATGAGCCCTTCTGGCCACTTAAGCCAGTGTGTCAACCATCGCTCTATTACTCTCATCATTCTCTTGCTCTGGTCTCCTGCTATTCTGTGTAGGTTATATATCACTGCAATTACCACCTTGGGACCTCCAGACTGAAGTGTTCTTATCATGTAGTCTCTTACTTCTCCTCTGTCTCCTCTCTTCAGTTCATCAAAATCCCATCAGTGTTTGATGAACAGTGCCACTCCTCCACCCCCTCTGTTCCCTTCGTCTTTCCTCAGGATCTGATATCCCGTTGGAAAGATGGCATCTGTTATTCCTGTGAGCTTGGTTTCTGTGAGAGCTATGATATCCAGTAATGCCTCTTTCACTCTTTCGTGTCACTCGTTCCACTTATTCGTTATTCCATCAGCAATGGTGTACCATGCCTTTAGTTTCTTCTCCAACACTGTGTTCTGAGGAGTCTTTGAGGGAGAGGGATCCTAACAGTGTGCTGTGGGATTCTATAGTGTAGTGTGGGGTGGGGGCTGTAAGTGTGGATTGTGGTTTAAGTTTCGATAGCATATTTAGTTGTGGGATTCTGGGGATGGTTGTGTGTGTGCTTGTGATTGTTGCTCTGCCCTGCTCTAGTTGTCCTATGCTGCTTCTGTCCTTGTCTCTCTTCCTAGCCCCTATCGCTTCTGTGTCCTCTCCCTCAACTGCTGCTGTTCTGTTCTTGTTCTCTCTCGATCTAGCAACACCCTCTTGTATGTTGACGATTCCTGCAGCCGTGGTTTCTCTCGCAGGATCCTGGTTTGCACCATTTCTGTTTTGAAAATCAGCTTGACTGGACGATTTCTCCCCTTCAAGTACCTCAATATTCTCTGAAAATTTACTGTCTTGGTCATGTCCTCCTTGCCTGTTTCTTTGATGATGTTTCCAATCTCCTGTTTTCTTCCTGCCATTTTTCATTGTGCATCCTCCCCTTGCTCTCCTGAAGCCCATGAATAAATACTGATCTCTCTCTCTCCTCCTCCCATTGCCTTTCCCTCTGTGTCTCTGGGGCCTCTTTGTACATGGCTAGTGTGTCCCTTATTTTTTCCTGTAGCTCTTGATAGCATGGTCGTGCCTCTGCATGGGACCTATCCCCCTCTCCACCTTCTTTCTCCTCTCATACTGCTATCCCTGCTCACAATTGCTCTTCCTCTTTGTTCCTTGACCCTGCTTGGTGGATTGATAGGGCCTTAGTGTAAGTCATGACTCCTTTCCATTGAGTTCCTCATTCAGTAGGGATGTACCTGCTTTGGATTCTATGTCTCTGGGCAATAGCCCTGTAACTCACTTCAGCCTATTCATATTCTAGGGCCTTTATCCTGGCTTCTTCAACTTCAGCTTGTGACTCCCATTTCTTCTTCTCTGCCTCTATCCTCTTCTCCATTTTCGCAGAAAAATCACCTAGTTTGCTTTCCCACTCTTGTTCCATTCTTTTATATTGTTCTTCCATCCATTCTTCCTTGCCAGAACCATTTTCCTCTGATCCTCTGAGCCTTCAGCTTCCCTTCTGAGCCACTGTCTGTTTTGTGTGTTGTAATATGTGTGTGTGTGTGTGTGTGTGTGTGTGTGTGTGTGTGTGTGTGTGTGTGTGTGTGTGTGTGTGTGTGTGTACTCACCTATTTGTGGTTGCAGGGGTCGAGTCCTAGCTCCTGGCCCCGCCTCTTCACCGGTTGCTACTAGACCCTCTCTCTCCCCGCTCCATGAGCTTTATCAAACCTCGTCTTAAAACTGTGTATGGTTCCTGCCTCCACTACGTCATTTTCTAGGCTATTCCACTGCCTTACAACTCTATGACTGAAGAAATACTTCCTACTATCTCTCTGACTCATTTGTGTCTTCAACTTCCAATTGTGGCCTCTTGTTTCTGTGTCCCCTCCCTGGAACATCCTGTCCTTGTCCACCTTGTCTATTCCACGCAGTATTTTATATGTCGTTATCATGTCTCCCCTGACCCTCCTGTCCTCCAGTGTCGTCAGGCCGATTTCCCTTAATCTTTCTTCATAGGACATTCCCCTTAGCTCTGGAACTAACCTTGTTGCAAACCTTTGTACTTTCTCTAGTTTCTTGACGTGCTTTATCAAGTGCTGGTTCCAAACAGGTGCTGCATACTCCAGTATGGGCCTGACATACACGGTGTACAGTGTCTTGAATGATTCCTTACTAAGGTGTCGGAATGCTGTTCTCAGGTTTGCCAGGCGCCCATATGCTGCAGCAGTTATCTGATTGATGTGTGCTTCCGGAGACATGCTCGGTGTTATACTCACCCCAAGATCTTTCTCCTTGAGTGAGGTTTGCAGTCTTTGGCCACCTAGCCTATACTCTGTCTGTGGTCTTCTGTGCCCTTCCCCTATCTTCATGACTTTGCATTTGGCAGGATTAAATTCGAGAAGCCATTTGCTGGACCAGGTGTCCAGTCTGTCCAGGTCTCTTTGAAGTCCTGCCTGGTCCTCATCAGATTTAATTCTCCTCATTAACTTCACATCATCTGCAAACAGGGACACTTCTGAGTCTAACCCTTCCGTCATGTCGTTCACATATACCAAAAATAGCACTGGTCCTAGGACCGACCCCTGTGGACCCCGCTCGTCACAGGTGCCCACTGTGATACATCATTACGTACCATGACTCGTTGTTGCCTCCCTGTCATGTATTCTCTGATCCATTGCAGTGCCCTTCCTGTTATATGCGCCTGATGCTCTAGCTTCTGCACTAATCTCTTGTGAGGAACTGTGTCAAAGGCCTTCTTGCAGTCCAAGAAGATGCAATCAACCCACCCCTCTCTCTCTTGTCTTACTTCTGTTATTTTATCATAAAACTCCAGAAGGTTTGTGACACAGGATTTGCCTTCCGTGAATCCGTGCTGGTTGGCATTTATACTCCTGTTCCGTTCCAGGTGCTCCACCACTCTCCTCCTGATAATCTTCTCCATAATTTTGCATACTATACACGTCAATGACACAGGTCTATAGTTTAGTGCCTCTTTTCTGTCTCCTTTTTTGAAAATGGGAACTACATTTGCCGTCTTCCATACCTCAGGTAGTTGCCCAGTTTCCAGGGATGTGTTGAAGATTGTGGTAAGTGGTATGCACAACATATCTGCTCCCTCTCTAAGGATCCATGGAGAGATGTTGTCCGGTCCCATTGCCTTTGAGGTATCGATGTCCCTTAGCAGTTTCTTCACCTCCTCCTCATCTGTATGTATGTCGTCCAACACTTGTTGGTGTATTCCTTGTTGGTGTCCCCATCTGGTCTGTCCCCCCAGAGTCCTTCCTGTCTCTACTGTAAATACTTCCTTAAATCTCGTGTTGAGCTCCTCACATACCTCTTGATCGTTTCTTGTGAGTTCTCCACCTTCTTTCCTCAGCCTTATCACCTGGTCCTTGACTGTTGTCTTCCTCCTTATGTGGCTATACAGCAGTTTCGGGTCAGATTTGACTTTCGATGCTATGTCGTTTTCATACTGTCGCTGGGCCTCCCTCCTTATCTGCGCATACTCGTTTCGGGCTCTTCTACTAATCTCCTTGTTTTCCTGGGTCCTATCCCTCCTGTACCTTTTCCATTCTCTGTTGCACTTAGTTTTTGCCTCCCTACACCTTCGGTAAACCAAGGATCGTTTTGGTCTTCCTATTATTTCTGTTCCCTTGGGAACAAAACTTTCCTCTGCCCCTTGCACTTTGTTGCCACATATTCCATCATCTCGTTTACTGATTTTCCTACCATTTCTCTGTCCCATGAACCTCCTGCAGGAAGTTTCTCATACCTGTGTAGTCCCCCTTTTATAGTTTGGCCTGTCCCCTTCAGTTCCTGTTCCTTCTCCACTTGTAACTCTACTATATAGTCAAAACTCAGAACCACATGATCGCTAGCTCCAAGGGGCCTCTCGTAAGTGATGTCCTCGATGTCTGAACTGCTCAGGGTGAACACAAGATCCAGTCTTGTGGCTCATCCTCCCCTCTCTCTCTGGTTGTGTCCCTGACATGTTGATTGCATGAGGTTTTCAAGTACCACATCCATCATCTTGGCTCTCCATGTTTCGGGACCCCCATGTGGCTCCAGGTTTTCCCAGTCAATCTCCATGTGGTTGAAATCGCCCATTACCAGTAACTTGCTCTGCTCGAGTGAGCTCTTCTTGCCACCTCAGCCAGTGTGTCCACCATCACCCTGTTGTTTTCTTCGTACTCTCTCTTGGCCTCCTGCAGTTCTGTGTGGGTTATACATCACTCCAATGACTACTTTATGTTCCCGGACTAAATTGTACCTACATGTAGTCCTTTCTCCAATCATGTCCATGCCTTCCATTTCCTCAAATCCCCATTGGTGTTTTTTTGAGCAGTGCAACCCTCCCCCCCCTCTACTCCTTCTATCTTTCCTCAGGATCTGATATCCTGTTGGGAAGTTTGGGTGTTTTTTTATTGTCTCAGCGAGTTTTTTTTCTGTGACGCTATGATGTCTGGGGATTTTTCACTGATTTTTTTCATTCCACTCCTCATGTTTATTCGTTTTTCCCATCCGCGTTTTGTGTCCCAAACCTTTAGTTTCTTTTCTATCATTGTGGTCATGCAAGTATATTGGGGTTGGGGGAGCGAGAGCCTTGGTGGGGGCCTATATGGGGCTGTGGTGTAGGGGGGGTTTGTTTTGATGGGGGTGGGGTCAGAATGCCCATAAGGGGCACTTTTTGGGGTGAGGTTTGTGATATGGGGGTTGGTGGCAGAGGGAAACAGTGAGTGGGTTGTAGTATAGGTTGCTCAGTTGCTTTGGGGAATGTCGCGGGTGGAGTCTTTTGGTGGAGATTCTGTGGGGTTGTGTTTTGCCCTTCCTCCTGTGTCTGGGTCCTGCTCATTTTCATTGCTTCTCTTTCCCTCCTTGCTCTCTGTACCCTCTCTTTCAGTGTAATCCTTTCTTCTGTGTTCTGTCGCGGTCGGGTATACTCTCTGGTACCCCTCTTTGTCCCTCAGTCTTGCTTTCTCTTGCAGAATCCTGGTTCGAACTGATCTTCCTTGAAAGTTACTCTGACAGGCCGTATCCTTCCACTCGCAAACCACCCAATTCTCTAAAAATTTTTGTCACCTGGGTCATATTGCCCTCCCCTATTGTTTTCATGATGCTTCAATCATTTTTTCTCCTCCTGTTTTATTTCTTCAAAGTTGGCCCCCCTTGGCTTCTTGGGGGCCCGTAAAACAAAACTGACCTCGCCCTTTCATCCCCCACTGAGTCTCCAATCTGCTTCCTCTGAGGCATTTTTTTTCCCTTTCCCATTGACATGTTCTTGCCTTCAGTCCCTGTCATATCTGAAACTTCTATTCTCAGTGAACTGCTTTCCTGACCAGCTGTCCCTTGCTACTGCAGTTGGCTGTTGAATCTCGGGCATATAACAAACCTTCATTGTCTTCGGACCTGCCGCTTGATCTTAGTGTGTCTCATCGTTTTTTTCCCTGGCCCCACGTGGGTCTGATGGGGCCTTCGTGTACGGCTGTCTCCCTTGTTGCTTACCATCCCTTGTCGGGGCGCCTGACTTTGAATTTCCTTCATTGTCTTCAGACCTGTCGTTTGATCTCAGTGTGCTCATCGTCTTTTCCCTGGCCCCACGTGGGTTGATAGGGCCTTCGTGTACGGCATGTCTCCGTTGTTGCTTACCATCCCCTTGTCTGCGCCTGACTTTGAATTTCCTGATGTCACATCTGAATTGTCATTTGTCTCTCTAATCTGTTTCAGGCTTTGCAGTTTCTCTTCTAAGCACTGTATCCTAGCTTCTGCTGCTAAGACCTGTACTTCCCACTTCCTGCACTCTTCAGCTATCCGCTCCTCCATTTTCTTACCAAGCTCTACTATCTTCCTTCCCCACTCTTCCTCCCTTTTTTGGAGCTCTAACTCCCAGTCTTTCCTCCCTGGTTCGTCTACCAGATCTCTGATTTTCCGTCCTCTAAGGCCACCCATATTTTTTTTTTTTTTTTTTTTTTTTTTTTTTTTTTTTTTTTTTTTTTTTTTTTTTTTTTACCGCAGACAGAAGGCTAGAGGAGGGAGGGGGTGTGGGGGGGAGAGAGAGAGGGTAGAAAGAGGGAGAGAGAGGAGAGAGAAAGGGTAGAAAGAGGGAGAGAGAGGAGAGAGAGGAAGAGAAAGGGTAGAAAGAGGGAGAGAGAGGAGAGAGTATGGGGGTGAGGGATAAAACCAAGGGGAGAGAGAGAAATGTGGGGGGGGGAGAGAAAGGGGTAGAGAGAGGGAGAAAGAGAGGGAGAGGGAGAGGAGAGAAAGAGAGAGAGAGGGAGAAAGGAGGCGAGGGAAAAGGGTATGAGAAGAGAAATGGAGAGGTGGAGAGAGGAGCCTATAGAGAGAGAGGAGGGTGAGAGATTGGGTTATGGGAGTGAGGGAGAGAGGGAGAGAGAGAGGGAGAGAGAGAGGGAGAGAGAGAGGGAGAGAGAGAGGGAGAGAGAGAGAGAGAGAGAGAGAGAAGAGAGAGAGAGGGGGAGAGAGGGGGGAGAGAGAGGGAGAGAGAGAGGGAGAGAGAGAGGGAGAGGAAAGAGGGAGAGGGGAGAGAGAGGGAGAGAGAGAGGGGAGAGAGAGAGGGAGAGAGGGAGAGAGAGAGGGAGAGAGAGAGGGAGAGAGAGGGAGAGAGAGAGGAGAGTGAGGGAAGAGAGAGAGAGGGAGAGGGAGAGTGAGGGAGAGAGAGAGGGAGAGAAGGAGGGAGAAGAGGGGAAGAGAGAGGGAAGAGAGAGGGGGGAGAGGAGAGAGAGAGGGAGAAGAGAGAGAGAGAGAGAGAGAGAGAGAGAGAGAGGGGAGAGAGAGAGAAAAGAGAGAGAGAGAGGAGAGAGAGAGAGGGGAGAGAGAGGAAGATGGTGATGAGAGTGAGTGAGTGAGCGAGTAGGGGGAGGGAAAAAGGTTATGGAGAGAGAGAACGCGAGGGGGAAAGGTAGGCGTGAGGGTCTGTGGGGGTCCTGTGGGGGAGGCGGTAAATTCCAGGATACGTGTGTACTCACCTGTTGTGGTTCACGGGGGTCGAGACCAGCTCCCGGCCCCAGTGGGTATGTGTGGCGGCGTTGTGTGTGGGGAGCACGTCAGTTGTTTAATGTCCAAAATACAACTCACTTCTGTGTACCGTAATACTAATGAGTTACCATTAACACGAGAGTAGTTCTAATAATTAAATACTAGCGTGTGTTAACAAGTCACTCTTTCACCCAGTTAACCCTACCTTTTACTACTGTGTCCCATACTTGCTTCTCAGATTGTACTGTCTTTGTGTCCTAAAACATTATCTCTCGAAACTGTTGTCAGGGCTGTAGTTCCATTATCCTTGCTCCTACAAATTTTACTTCCAAATACTCTGGGTTTTTGTGTATGATAATCGCTTTGAGCAGGTTTAGATAGCGAGCTACCAGCGTCCCCAGGGCCCCTCTCCCTCAGACTTCCCGCCACCACAAACAAGTGATTTGTACATTACCCAGAGGGGACGTCCTCCAATGCCCGATGTACATGCTCGCTGTACGATGCTCGCTGTACATGACTCGTACAACCCCGCCCTTTCGCGCGCTGACTTCTTCGCTATACTTTTCTCAGCCCTTTTGGTCCTCATTACCACACTTTATCACTTGTATACTGCTACTTTTGTAATTTACCCCTTCATTTTGATAAGTACACTACTTATTGTGATGACACCCAACCTGTATGGCGGCGCTACTCCCTCAGGCCTACTGCTGCCCCCACCTCTGCTTATATATATTTGGTAACATATATATATCCCCTTTCTGGGTAGCTTGTTCACGCTGTGTGCTACATCACATTTTGTCGTTTCCACCCCCTCTTAATTCATTGGTCTTTTCTTTTTTAGTCACTCCTTTGTACTTTGTATATGTGTAACAAAGTGGCAACAGTGCCAACTAGGCCTCAACGAACTGGGCCCTTTTAAATTTTTTTGTATAATTTTCAGCCCTTTTTCTCGCCTTTACTTTTTTTTTTTTTCTAATACATTGGTTATCACTTGTAGGTGTCAACTGACGTTGTCACCCAACACTGGTTGCTTCTACTGCTAAAACACCCTAAAGCCTAAATTTCCCCGAGCCTGCCTTGTGACCCACTACACTGTCTCCACCGTGTGTGGTGGTGTGTGTGTGTGTGTACTGTTTGTGTGGGGGAGGAGTTGAAGGGGAAAGAGGATGGGACAGTACTCACCCCAATTGTACCAACTAATTGTGGTTTGCAGAGTTGAGACTCAGCTCTTTACACCACCTCTTCAAAGAGCAAATAGTGGGCCTTCCCCTTCTTGAGCTTTATCATACCTCATCTTAAAGCTTGTATTTTTCTGCTCCATACCCCACTTGCTAATTTTTCCACTTCCTGGCATTTTTTTATAACTAACAAATACTTCTCATCCCTTTGACTCGTTGATCTTCACTTCCAATGGTGACCCTTGTTTCTGTGTCCTTCTCTGAACATCTGTCTCTGTCTACCTTATCTATTCTGTGCAGTATGTTGTATGTAATATCCCCTAACCCTCATTTCCTCCAGTGTCGTCAGGCCTATTTTCCTCAGCCTTTCTTCGTAGGACATTCCCCTGAGCTCCAGAACTAACCTCGTTGCAAACCTTTGCACTTTCTCAAATTTCTTGATGTGCTTGACCAGGTGTGGATTCCAAACTGGTGCTGCATACTCCAGTATGGGCCTGACGTACACAGTGTACAGTGTCTTGAATGATTCCTTACTAAGGTGTCGGAACACTATTCTCAGGTTTCCAGGCGCCAATATGCTGCAGCAGTTATCTGATTGATGTGTGCTTCCAGAGACGTGCTCAGTGTTATGCTCACCCCAAGATCTTTTTTCCTTGAGTGAGGTTTGCAGTCTTTGGCCACTTTGCCTATACTCTGTCTGTGGTCTTTTTGCTCTTCCCAAACTTCATGACTTTGCATTTGGCAGTGTTGAATTCGAGAAGCCAGTTGCTGGACCATGTGTCCAGCCTATCCAGGTCTCTTTGTAGTCCTGCCCGATCTTTATCGGATTTAATTCTCCTCATTAACTTCACATCATCTTCGAACAGGGACACTTCTGAGTCTATCCCTTCCATCATGTCATTCACACATACCAAAAATAGCACTGGTCCTAGGACTGACCCCTGTGGGATCCCGCTCGTCACAGGCGCCCACTGTGATACCTCATCACAGATAAGTGCCAGATAAGTGGAAAATGGCAAATGTGATACCTATTTTCAAAAACAGGTGACAGGTCCTTAGCTTCGAACTATAGACCAATAAGCCTAACCTCCACAGTGGGAAAATTTATGGAATCAGTAATTGCCGAGGCAGTTCGTAGCCACCTTGAAAAACATAAATTAATCAACGAATCTCAGCATGGTTTTACAAAGGGGCGTTCCTGCCTTACGAATTTATTAACTTTTTTCACTAAGGTATTTGAGGAGGTAGATCATGGTAATGAATATGATATTGTGTATATGGACTTCAGTAAGGCTTTTGACAGGGTCCCACATCAGAGACTATTGAGGAAAATTAAAGCACATGGAATAGGAGGAGAAATTTTTTCCTGGATAGAGGCATGGTTGACAAATAGGCAGCAGAGAGTTTGCATAAATGGGGAGAAATCAGAGTGGGGAAGCGTCACGAGCGGTGTTCCACAGGGGTCAGTGTTGGGCCCCCTGCTGTTCACAATCTACATAAACGACATAGATGAGGGCATAAAGAGCGACATCGGCAAGTTTGCCGATGACACCAAAATAGGCCGTCGAATTCATTCTGACGAGGACATTCGAGCACTCCAGGAAGATTTGAATAGACTGATGCAGTGGTCGGAGAAGTGGCAGATGCAGTTTAATATAGACAAATGCAAAGTTCTAAATGTTGGACAGGACAATAACCATGCCACATATAAACTAAATAATGTAGATCTTAATATTACGGATTGCGAAAAAGATTTAGGAGTTCTGGTTAGCAGTATTCTGAAACCAAGACAACAGTGCATAAGTGTTCGCAATAAAGCTAATAGAATCCTTGGCTTCATATCAAGAAGCATAAATAATAGGAGTCCTCAGGTTGTTCTTCAACTCTATACATCCTTGGTTAGGCCTCATTTAGATTATGCTGCACAGTTTTGGTCACCGTATTACAGAATGGATATAAATTCTCTGGAAAATGTACAAAGGAGGATGACAAAGTTAACCCATGTATCAGAAACCTTCCCTATGAGGATAGACTAAGGGCCCTGAAACTGCACTCTCTAGAAAGACGTAGAATTAGGGGGGATATGATTGAGGTGTATAAATGGAAGACAGGAATAAATAAAGGGGATGTAAATAGTGTGCTGAAAATATCTAGCCTAGATAGGACTCGCAGCAATGGTTTTAAGTTGGAAAAATTCAGATTCAGGAAGGATGTAGGAAAGTACTGGTTTGGTAATAGAGTTGTGGATGAGTGGAACAAACTCCCAAGTACCGTTATAGAGGCCAGAACGTTGTGTAGCTTTAAAAATAGGTTGGATAAATACATGAGTAGATGTGGGTGGGTGTGAGTTAGACCTGATAGCTTGTGCTACCAGGTCGGTTGCCGTGTTCCTCCCTTAAGTCAATGTGACCTGACCTGACTAGGTTGGGTGCATTGGCTTAAGCTGGTAGGAGACTTGGACCTGCCTCGCATGGGCCAGTAGGCCTTCTGCAGTGTTCCTTCGTTGTTATGTTCTTATGTTCTTATCACATACTCATTGTTGCCTCCCTGTCAGGTATTCTCTGATCCATTGCAGTGCCCTTCCTGTTATATGCGCCTGATCCTCCAGCTTCTGCAATAATCTCTTGTGTGGAACTGTGTCGAAGGCCTTCCTGCAGTCCAGGGAAATGCAATCAGCCCAGCCCTCTCTCTCGTGTCTTACTTCTGTTACCTGGTCATAAAACTCCAGAAGGTTTCTGACACAGAATTTTTCTTCCATGAATCCGTGCTGGATGTCGTTAATATTCTTGTTCCATTCCAGGTGCTCCACCACTCTCTTCTTGATAATCTTCTCAATGACTTTGCATACTATACACGTCAGTGACACTGGTCTGTAGTTTAGTGCCTCATTTCTGTCTCCTTTCTTAAAAATTGGGACTACATTTGCCGTCTTCCATACCTCAGGTAGTTGCCCAGTTTCAAGGGATGTGTTGACGATTGTGGTTAGTGGGGAGATGTCCGGTTCCATCGCCTTTGAGGTATCAAGGTCACTTAGTAGCTTCTGCACCTTCTCCTCAGTTGTGTGTATGTCATCCAACACTTGTTGGTATATTCCCTGTTGATCTTCCCGTCTGTGATGTCTTCCCAGAGTCCTTCCTATCTCTACTGTAAATGCTTCCTTAAATCTTGTGTTGAGCATCTCGCATACCTCTTGATCGTTTGTTGTGAGTGCCCCACCTTCTTTCCTCAGCTTGATCACCTGGTCTTTGACTGTTGTCTTCCTCCTAATGTGGCTATACAGCCTTTCGATGCTATGTCGCTTTCGTACTGTCGCTAGGTCTCGCTCCTTACCTGTGCATACTCGTTTCTGGCTCTTCAACTAATCTCCTTATTTTCCTGGATCCGTCGCCTTCTGTACTTTTTCCATTCTCTAGTGCACTTAGTTTTTGCCTCCCTTCACCTTCGGGTAAACCAAGGACTCGTTCTAGTCTTCCCATTATTTCTGTTGCCCTTGGGAACAAACCTTTCCTCTGCCTCCTTGCATTTTGTTGTTTCGTTTTCCATCATTACGTTTACTGACTTTCCTACCAATTCTCTGTTCCAATGAACCTCCTGAAGGAAGTTCCTTATATCTGTGTAGTCCCCCCTTTTATAGTTTGTCTTTTCCCACTCAACTCCTGTTACCTTCTCCACTTGCAACTCTACTATTTATTCAAAGCACAGAACCAAGTGATCACTAGCTCCAAGGGACCTCTCATATGTGATGTCCTCAATGTCTGAACTGCTCAGGGTGAGCACAAGGTCCAATCTTGCTGGTTCATCCTCCCCTCTCTCTGTCTGTAACATGTTGATGCATGTAGTGTGGGAGGTGGGGACAGAGGGAACAGTGTGTGAATGTTAGTTTAAATTGTTCAGTTGCCTTGGGATTGTCGCGGTTGGAGTCCTTCTGTGGGTAATGGAGAGGTGGAGAGTGGGAAGGGAGGACAGAGGGAGAGAGACACAGACAGGTTAGGTGTTGTAATGTGGGTGTGTACTGTTCGTGTGCATGTGTGTGTGGGGGGGAATGGGGGGAGGGAGAGGAAGAGAAAATTGAGAGGAGAGAGAGAGATGGAAAGAAATGGAAATAGAAAGGGAGAGAGTAGTAGTAGCAGTACAACTGGAGGTAACTCTTGGTAGTTATGTGATAGTGAGGTTTATTGTTTTAAGGAGAACGCTTGCTAATATTGAAGAATGATGAAACTGTCTTTATCCTGTTTAATGGTGACTGAAATATAGATTAAAGATAATTCAAGGTAGTATTTACTTCTCGGGAAAGTTGCTTCTTATATCACTGTGGAGTTCCCATGTTGCACACTTGGATTGGTAGACAACTCACTCGCTTCACACATTAAGTGTCCATGGTTCAATTCCCTGCATGGGTGATAATGTTAGGCATGTTTCCTTATACCTACTGTCCTTGTTCACCTAGCAGTAAGTAGATACCTTGGTGTTAGTTGACTGGTGTGGGTCGCATCCTGGGGGACAAGACTGTAAGACCCCAACGGAAATAAGACACAGTCCTCGATAACACACTGACTTCTTTGGGTTATCCTGGGTATGTAACCCTCTGGGTTAAAAATCAGAAAAAAAAATCTTATCCACTGGACCAAACCTCTCTTGGCTGTGTAGGCGTGGAAAACCGCTCCTACGGGTAGTATTCAAGTAACTGCAACTGGACCAATTCACGACCCCCAATGTTGCATTTAAATACGGTTTCACATACACACTTAACATGTGAAAGTCGAGACCTAAGACCCACCATTATCCTATTCCACTACCAGGATTCACTGGCCTCATGAAACAAGGTGGCCATGGTCAAGGTCTCATTATTCCACACAGGTAACACTAACACTCTTGCTTCTGCATACACTGATGTGTTCACTGTGACGTGTTTGTATATTTAGTACTGATTCACCAAAGTATACTTTGCCACATCCTCCACAAGGGATTGCGTAAACACATTAATTGACTGGTTCAAGGTTCTTCACTTTGGTCCTGGTCAGGTCTTTAATGAATGCTTTAGTTATGATAGCGACTCTGTTGTTGGCTTGTGCAAGTATCTTGGAGACGTTCAAAGCAACCTGACTATTGGGAAGAATTATGACTTTGTTAAAAGTGGCATTAGTTCATGGTGAAACTATGTGAAGCCTACAAACAAATCTCAATGTCTGCATCCAGATACCACAACAACAACTCTACCAATCCTCTAATGAGGTTCAGTAATGTTTGCCAAATGATCAAAGAAACAAACTTCCGCAGACGTAAATGTCTTGAATCATCTTTAATCACCATTTCAGACACCATTATTTGTAATGGCTTGACAAAACTGGAGAGAGAAAAGTTGCCTCAGAAAAATGTCATATTAGTTGCAATTGTGTTCTGTTACCTACCTATTCTGGGTCTCCCTCAAAGGTCCATCGTCAGGTAGGTTCTATTCTGGGTCTTCCTTAATTAAAGGTCCATCGTCAGGTAGATTCTATCCTGGGTCTTCCTCAAAGGTCCATCTTCAGATAGGTCCTATCCTGGATCTCCTTTAAAGGTCCATCTTCAAGTAGGTCCTACCTTGGGTCTCCCTCAAAAGTCCAGCTTCAAGTAAGCTGTATTCTGGGTCTTTCTCAAGAGTCCCACTTTCATTTAGGTCTTACCCTGGATCTCTATCATGGATTCAACTCTTAGTTTCCGGTCTTTGTTTCCCTTCCCTGATTTTCATAGCCCTGTATATATTGAGGATGAATGCAAAAATAACTTGTCATCCTAATCTTGCAGGTAACCCTAATCAATTTTAAATCACCTGTAAACCTGGATACATCTTACCCTATCTGTTCCAGCATGCCTTCCACATACAGGATGTGTACCGGACTCAACAACGATCCTTGTACATCCATGCATTTTACACTTGCTCATTCTGTTTTCTCTTCTCAGACAATCACTTTTTTGTTTCGTTCCAGTTTAGTTTTCCTTGATGCTGTATACTTCCTTCCTTGTTATTTTTGCCCTTTTCTCTAGATGTTATCTCAGTTGCGCTTGTCTTAGTGTAAATCATTTATTTTTTACAATCCAAGTATCTTCTGCCCTCCCGTTGCTCTCTCTCTTGTCCATCATTCATGTTAACTTGTTAAATAACTCTAATAGGTTCGTGAGATGATTTACCAGTTTTAAAATAGGGATTATCTTCTCGATTATTTTATATGGTAATGAGTTGAGTGGCACCGGCCAGTGATTTAACAATACACTACTTGTATACTAAGACCATCCCTGGGGTGCCATCAACAACAGTCGACCAAACCTCAGGTACCTACTTACTGCTGGGTAAACAGGGACAACAATTGTAATGACACATGCCCAAACTCTTCCACTCGTGTCGGGACCGATCCCGGCACCTTCAGCTGTGAGCTGAGGCAGCTAGCACTTTGTTTTGATTGAAAGGAATGCTGAATTGATCATTGTTGGACTTTGTTTTAGGAGGGTCCGATATGAATTATTTCAGCTACTTCATGAAGTCTCTAAATGAATTATTCAGGGTATGATAATGTTCATTTCTTGGTAGACTTGAGAGGAATTGTTGTTCTTGATATGCGTCGGGTAGGTAATAAAGGAATCTATAATAGGCTGCGAATGTACAGTAAGTTTCTTTTTTCATGTTCTACTCGGCTATAACTCACTATAACATGAACATAGATTAGTACGTTTATGGAGCAACTTGCAATGTGAACAGACTGATGTTGTAGTGGCCAGGCTTAGGCTTGGTTACAAGTACTGACTGATGTTGTAGTGGCCAGGCTTAGGCTTGGTTACAAGTACTGACTGATGTTGTAGTGGCCAGGCTTAGGCTTGGTTACAAGTACTGACTGATGTTGTAGTGGCCAGGCTTAGGCTTGGTTACAAGTACTGACTGATGTTGTAGTGGCCAGGCTTAGGCTTGGTTACAAGTACTGACTGATGTTGTAGTGGCCAGGCTTAGGCTTGGTTACAAGTACTGACTGATGTTGTAGTGGCCAGGCTTAGGCTTGGTTACAAGTACTGACTGATGTTGTAGTGGCCAGGCTTAGGCTTGGTTACAAGTACTGACTGATGTTGTAGTGGCCAGGCTTAGGCTTGGTTACAAGTACTGACTGATGTTGTAGTGGCCAGGCTTAGGCTTGGTTACAAGTACTGACTGATGTTGTAGTGGCCAGGCTTAGGCTTGGTTACAAGTACTGACTGATGTTGTAGTGGCCAGGCTTAGGCTTGGTTACAAGTACTGACTGATGTTGTAGTGGCCAGGCTTAGGCTTGGTTACAAGTACTGACTGATGTTGTAGTGGCCAGGCTTAGGCTTGGTTACAAGTACTGACTGATGTTGTAGTGGCCAGGCTTAGGCTTGGTTACAAGTACTGACTGATGTTGTAGTGGCCAGGCTTAGGCTTGGTTACAAGTACTGACTGATGTTGTAGTGGCCAGGCTTAGGCTTGGTTACAAGTACTGACTGATGTTGTAGTGGCCAGGCTTAGGCTTGGTTACAAGTACTGACTGATGTTGTAGTGGCCAGGCTTAGGCTTGGTTACAAGTACTGACTGATGTTGTAGTGGCCAGGCTTAGGCTTGGTTACAAGTACTGACTGATGTTGTAGTGACCAGGCTTAGGCTTGGTTACAAGTACTGACTGATGTTGTAGTGGCCAGGCTTAGGCTTGGTTACAAGTACTGACTGATGTTGTAGTGGCCAGGCTTAGGCTTGGTTACAAGTACTGACTGATGTTGTAGTGGCCAGGCTTAGGCTTGGTTACAAGTACTGACTGATGTTGTAGTGGCCAGACTTAGGCTTGGTTACAAATACTTCTGGCAGTTTGGGAGACACACAGATGATGATCAAACTAAATGTAAATTATGTGATCAGGCATATGGTCACTGTCTTGAACACTATGTGCTTAATTGTCCACTTATTGAGGAATACAGAGACAGACAGTATAATAACCTATGTGACATGTCAAGATATCTTATTAATGAAAATAAGATACCAGATATACTAAGCAAATTTCCTAAATTTGCTTGTAACAGATAAGTGAACTGTAGATATAAATCCAAATATACACCTGTTAACCCTTTTGGGGCCTAGTTCCTAGGCCTTTTGTATATTCATAATCTATATGTACTTGCCCTACCGTCCACAGGATGGATATGAGGTGCACAATAAACTAGCCACTTCGGAGGTAAAATCTAAAAATTTACTCTGAACTGTATGGACGAGACCAGTTGATTGATTTTTCTGTAGGAAAATATCAGTGAGACCCGAACGGTCGTTCCATGTGGCGATGATTACTGTATATCATCAAAGCATCTGAAGCAAGGTATGTCCTTAATCCTAATGGCGAGCTCGAGCGTTTTTCGTAGAACTCCTGTGTAGAGGTTGACGAGCATTGATGATAAGGGGCTGTTAAAACCAAGAAACAAAACCATTGGTGGTGATATATAATCGAGTTTGGATAATGATTCTGGCTACAGGTAGAGATAATTTATTTTGGAAACGTCCTTGATCAACATCACGTAACTGTAACACAATTAGAAACAGTCTATCCGCAAAACTCAAGACTCCAGTACACTTAGACACTCTAAGATCTACCAAACGTTATAAGAATATTGTGATACACAGTGCAGACAAGAAGAGATCTGCAAACACAAGTTATTCGCTACAAATTTGTCAGATACTCAAAATATAGTTCAGATATAATTCAACATATAAAAACAAAACCACAATCTCAAGTGGAACGTAGCAATTATCACATAAAAATAGGATGCAGTTATAAATTTAATCAGGTGGTAGTATGATAAACATTAATCAGTGTGTTCCTTATTTAATGACTGTGTTTCTTATTTAATGACTATTTTTGTCAGTTTTTACACAGGAAGATGTAAATGAGATTCCAGTAATTAACAATTATTTAGTTCCTGATGAATTAAAGTTAACTAATATTACTGTCACGAGGGACATGGTTATTAAACAGATAGACAAACTGAAACAAAATAAGTCCCCGGGACCCGATGAGTTGTTTTCAAGGGTACTTAAGGAATGCAAGATGGAGCTTAGTCAGCCATTAACGAGTGTATTCAATGCGTCCATCCTTACCAGTGTTGTGCCAGAGTTGTGGAGGATGGCTAATGTGGTTCCTATATTCAAATCAGGGGATAAGTCCACTCCTTCAAATTACCGTCCAATAAGCCTGACATCTATAGTGGGCAAGTTATTAGAATCAATTATAGCTGACATTATCAGAAGTCACCTTGAAGAGCATAACTTGATAAATGAATCTCAGCATGGATTCACGAGAGGTCGTTCCTGCTTGACAAATTTACTGACGTTCTTCAATAGAACATTTGAGGCAGTTGACAGTGATAAGGAATATGATATTGTTTATTTGGATTTTAGTAAAGCCTTCGACAGAGTACCTCACAAGAGACTCTTAAGAAAAGTGGCAGCTCATGGTATAGGAGGTAAAGTTCTAGCATGGATTGAGGCATGGCTTACCAATAGAAAGCAGAGAGTTACCATTAATGGAGTGAAATCTGAATGGGGATTAGTCACTAGTGGCGTTCCACAAGGATCAGTCTTAGGCCTTCTCTTGTTCGTAATTTACATTAATGACCTTGATGAAGGGATTACGAGTGACATGAGTAAGTTTGCTGATGATACAAAGATAGGCCGTATAATTCACTCTGAGGAGGATAGCAATGAACTCCAGGAGGATTTGGACAAATTAATGTCTTGGTCTGAAAAATGGCAGATGAAGTTCAATGTGGATAAGTGTAAGGTACTTGCCCTTGGTAATGAAAATAACCCTCGAAGCTATAATCTAGGTGAAGTAGAGCTTGGTCATACAGAATGTGAAAAAGACTTGGGAGTCATGGTAAGCAGAAATCTAAAGCCAAGACAACAGTGCCTTAGTGTGCGCAACAAGGCCAACAGATTACTTGGATTTTTCTCAAAAAAGTATAATAACGAAGTCCAAAAGTTAATTTTAGGGTTTAACCCCACAGTACCTAAAAGTTTAGGGGTGTCAGTTTTGGTTTTTCTAAAAGGATGGCTTAATAAGGGAACATAAGGAAAAGTGATAAATGATTTACGTGTAAGGATTTTGGGTAAAACAATGGGAAAGTTAGGTTAATTTTTTGAAACGTTTCCCCTAAATTCCTTCGGGTAAGAAAGTTGAAAAAAAGTTTAAAAAGGCGATGTTAATGTTATGTAGTTTGGGTATTTTCCCTGTCTAAAGGGTAGTTCTTGTTGAAAATTGGGAACATTCTCTCCAGATGAGGTGCCACCAAAATTCGGGGTATACGATTAAGTCTTTAAAAGTATTTTGTTTATCAATTTTTTGGGCTCATGAAAGCCTATTGTACGGAACGTTCGAAAAAAAGAAAATGCTAATTGTTTACTAAATGTGGTTTTTTAACCCTTTTTAAGGCAAAAGGGGTTCTTAAATGAGTTTGCCTTCATTGTTCCAGTCGTTAAAAGTTATAAAATTTTTTAAATTGAACTTAAAAAGGATAAGGGGAAGTTGGGGTTTTGGAGGGAGGGTTTTTCCCTAATTTTGGGGAAAACTTTTAGGGAACACCCTCCACTGGGTTAAAAACCCCTCACATCGGGGTTTTCCCCCTTCAATTTTTGGTTCATCACTCTCACTTCTTGGGGTTTAAATAAAATTACTCTGGGGAAACCACCTAACTGTGGTTACATATTCCCCCCACCTTGGGGTTACTACCCCAATTTGTGGTTAATACCTTAAAATTTGTGGTTAAAAAATACCCTCACACGGGTTACATCCCCCTCACATCTTGGTTACATCCCTACATCTGTGGTACATCCCCTCCATCTTGGTTACATCACCCTCACATCTGTGGTTACTCCCCCTACATTGTGGTTAATCACCCTAATTGTGGTTACATCCTCTCACATTGTGGTTACATACCCTCAAATCTGTGGTTCCCCTCCCCTCAATCTGTGGTTAACTCCCCCCCCCAAATCTGGGGTTACATACCCTCACACTGTGGTTAAAACTCCACATCTGTTTAATACCCTCACCTGTGGTTAATCACCCTCACATTTGGGGTTTAACACCCTCACATCTGTGGTTAATCACTTCACATCTGTGGCTAAATCACCGTCACATCGGGTTACATCACCCTCAATCTGTGGTACACCCCGTCCTCGGGGTTACTCACCCTCACATCTGGGGTTTAAAATCAGTACATCTGTTCATCCCCGCACATCTGTGGTTTCACTCAACTGTGGTTAATCCCCGTCACATCTGTGGTTACTCACTGTACATTGTGGTTACATCACCGTCACACTGGGGTTAAATCACCCTCAATCTGTGGTTACATCACCGTCACATTGTGGTTCATACCTCCCATCTGGGTTTAAAATCCCGTCACATCTGTGGTTACTCACCTCACATCTTGGTTACATCACCTAAATCTTTTGGTTACATCCCGTCACATCTGTTACATCCCCGTCCTTGTGGTTCTCCCCGTACATCTGTGGTTACATCACCGTACATCTGTGGTTACTCACCGTCACTTGTGGTTACATCACCGTCACTATGTGGTTTTTCACCCTACTCTGTGGTTAATCACCGTCACATTTTTAAATCACCGTCACTCTGGGGTTACATCACCGTCACATCTGTGGTTAATCACGTCACATCTGTGGTTACAAAAAAAACTATCTCCCACCACATCGTTATTTTTCCCAAAATACGAAATATTAAGCAAAAAAACCTCAAAAAATATGATGGAAAAAAAATAAAGGAACGTGTACGTTCCTTGAGAAAAATAAAACCCTGGTAACCAAAAATGAATTTAATTATCAATTTCCAAATTATATTTAGCATTTACAAATAAAAACCCAAATTGATTTTTTCAGCCTTCCGGAGTTTCCTGGAGGATTTTCCGGGGTCAACGCCCCCGGCCCCCCGGTCGGCCAGGCCCCTGGTGGCAGAGTGTTCAACCGGTGTTGCTGGGGTTGCACGAAACCAACGTACGAGCCACACCCCGGTGGTCAGGAACCGACTTTAGGTGTTGTCCGTGCGTTTGAAGACTCCCGGGGGGTCTGTTGGTACCCCCCTTTTATTTTTTATCGGGAGGCAGTTGAACAGTCTCGGGCCCTGAACTTATTGTATGGCTTTAACGTCTAGGACACCCCTGCTTTTTTGGGGGGGGAGGGTGCATGTTCCCAAGTTTTTGTTTTCGTAGGAGTGTTTTTGTTTTGCAGTTCGGTATGCCCCTCTAGGATTTTCCAGGTGTATATAATATGTATCTTCCTCCTGCGTTCCATTTTATTAAATTTTTAAAGAAATTTTAGGAATTTTAGAGGTTAACTATGTACACTAAGTTAAATATTGATCTCTTCTTGTAAGTGAATCAATTTTTAATAAAAAACCCCTCAAAAGGGTTTCCCTTGATGTTGGGAGGGGCTTTGATTTAGGGAAATTGGATCTTTGTCCAGTTCCCGTTTAAACCCTGAATCCCTTTTCACATCCCCCCCCCCAGGAGTGTTAATCCCCCGGGTTTAGCGTTCCCCCTTGTTATAAAAATGGATTTACATACAAAATTTTGGTTAAAATATTGCACTACTAAAAACAAGTCATAACGAATTGCGCAAAAAATACCATGTAAATATAAATTTTTTAAAAACAGGAAAGTCAAAATACTGACTTTTTTGACAGCATGTTGAAAGCCACTAAAATACTGACGTTATTGACCAAAAGAAAATACGGGGAAAACTTTGGCAAAAATATGAAATATTTGACAGCACAACTAGAGTCTTGACAATGTGTAAAGATATTAAAAAATATTGACAATGCGAAAGTATTAAAAAAGTTTTACTACCTTACCTTGACAATCCCCCACTTTAGAAATAAAAAAACCATATGAGCATAATGTGATTTTTTTTGAAACGTTTCCCCCAACACGTGGGTTTTTTTAAGTCACAAAAGTCTACCTGGGGTGGAAGGTATGCAAAGTATTTAAGTCAGGTTTCAGAATGTTGGGTCAGGTGGAGAATGCTGCATCGTGATTCCCGAGTGGGGTTAAGTCAAAAAATTTTGGGGTAGCTTGGAAGGGGGATTGGATAATTTTGGGAGCAGCCCTTCGCAGTGTTCTTCCTTTCCCTATGTTCTTTGGGGATATGATAAAGATTTTCTTGGCAAGTGGAAACTATGTTTAGAACCCATTATTTGTTGAAGTTGTCGGATATAGAGATAAGCGTGATTCCAGGTTCTTCGGTATTGGGGTTTTGTCTTCTGTGGCGATAAGCTTGGTTTCTGTAGTTTTTTAAAATGGTTGTGTAAAATTACGGTTTTTGTCCGGGTTTCCTTGTATCGTTAGACCTGCTTGCGATTGGTGTTCTGAATACGTGTTTGGGGTTCTTGATGTTTCGCCCAGTATAATTTGTGCAATTATACGTGAGGCAAACGAGAAAGTGGAGCATACTCAAGGTTGGGGTATTTGTGCCTCGACAGAATTTGCAACCCCTACTGTCAAGCGTGCGAGATAGGCAAAGTGGTAAGCTTCCTAGTGCCTTGTTTGCAAGTTTACACGGGGTTTTCTTCTGGTCGTTTGGAGTCAAATTTCTTCCCTGGATATCAACTTCTTCTCCGGGTGCCAACACCCCCCCATTCATCCTTCTACTGCCCCGGTTTTCCTATGGTCCCTAGGGGCCATCCCCCTTTGCTTTTTCTCGGGAAAAGTTCTTGCCTTAAATTTCCCCAAAAGCTGTATATTTAGCGGTGATTGATGTAGCTTAGAGCAGCTGGCATTTCTCTTTGGATAATGAATGTCAGTGTACAGTCGTCGCATAGCAGGGGATTTTGGGAGAGGATGAAGAAGGTAAAGTAGACATTCCTAACAATGGTCCCAGCACTCTTCCTTGTGGAACATTTTGCCCAATGGATGTTTGCTGACATCCTCCCTTATTTAAATTTTACCACTACCTTCCCTTTTCCCTTTCCCTTTATCACCTTTTACCCTTCCTTGACTTTAAAAACCTACCTTACCTTCCCTTGCATTACCCCTCCCTTCCTTCCTTACATTCCCCTTCCCTTCCTTACCTTACCTTCCCTTTGACTTTCCCACCTATTACCTTACCTTGAATTTTCCCCCACCTTACCTTGCATTACCCCCTACCTTACCTTGACATTACCACCTCCCTTACCTTGCTTTTCCACCAACCTTACCTTGCTTCCCACCACCATACCTTGACATTACCCCCCTACCTACCTTGACATTCCACCTCCCTTACTTGACATTCCCCCCTACCTTACCTTGAATTACCCTCCCTTCCCTTGACTTCCACCTACCTTCCCTTACCTTGACATTCCTAGTTCTCTTTCCCCTGGATAAAAGGGGAGACATTCCTAAAACGAGAGAGTGAAGGTGGGTGGTGGTTTCCCATTATCCCCCTTTCTCTCTTCTCTCTCTCTCTCTCTCTCTCTCTCTCTTCTCTCTCTCTCTCTCTCTTCTCTCTTTTCTTTCTCTCTCTCTCATGGAGAAAATTGGATATTTGTTGCCTTCATTAATAGGTTTTCTATCGGCAAAGTGAGCCTTGTCCCAAACTCGGGGTTTTCAGTTAGAAACAAAAACATAAAAGTGAAGACAGTATGTACAGTGTGTACACCCGGAGGGGCGGGTGTTAATATGTTATAACTGTAGTGTAAGTGTGCTTCTGGTAAGACAGTGATGGAGTGAATGATGGTCAAAGTTTTTCTTTTTCGGGCCACCCTGCCTTGGTGGGAAGCGGCCGTTGTGTTAATAATAACAATAATAATAATAATAATATAATTATTATTATTACGATAAACTTTATAAAGCGTAGGCATTGTTAATAAATTAGACACATGTGTAACTCTCGGGTATCTTTATTGAGGAAACGTTTCGCCACACAGTGGCTTCATCAGTCCATACAAAGGAGAATCTTGAGGAACAGGAGGAGAATGAGGTAATCAGTCATTCAACCTTGAATCAATGTTGTCGGTCCATCAATCTTGAATAGAATACTATTTTCTAAGGAGTTTAGACTGTTGACTTAGAAAACTTGAAGTTCCTACACACCACAACTTATGTACAAGGAAAAATTTACGTTTATGGTGATTAAGTGAATAAAGCTCTTTTGAGGTCCTCAGCCTGCTTACGTTGCTCTACTGTCTGCCCCTCTGTTGCTCTACTGGCCACCGCCCTGCTCCTTGTCTGCTCTACTGGCTGCTCTTTCTGTCTGCTCTACTGCTCTCTACTGCTGCTTAGTTGTCTATGTTGTTACTGTTTCTTACTCGCCCTGCTCTTTTGTTGCTCTATGTTGCTATTTTTCTTCTTCTGCTCTACTGGCTGCTCTACTGCTGCTTAGGTTCTCTACTGTCTGTTTCTGTTCCTTTTCTCTTTTTCTGTTCTGCTCTTTCTGTCTGCTCTATGTCTGTCTACTGCTGCTCTATGCCCCGCTCTACTGTTGCTTACTGTTGCTCTTTTCTGTTTTGCGCTCTACTGTTGCCCTTTTTTTACTGCTGCTCTACTGTCTGCTCTCTGTCCTGCTCTACTGCTGCTCTACTTTTTTCCCCGTCTTTCTGTTGCCTACGCTGCTTACTGGGCTGCTTACTGCCTGCTCTACTGTTGTTACTGTTGCTTTTACTGTTTTCTCTAAAATGCCCCGCTCTACTGCCCGCTCTACTGTCGCTCTTGCGCTCTACTGTCTGCTTACCCCGTTTTTTCTGTCTCTGCTGCTCTACTGTTGCCCTTTTTTACTGCTGCTCTACTGTTTTTGGCTCTACTTTCTGCTCTATCTGCCTGTGCTCTACTGCCCGCTCTACTGTCGCTCTACGTTGCTTACTGTTTCTCTACTGCCTGCTTACTGCCCGCTTAAGTCGGCTCTACTGTGCTCTCTGTCTGCTCTCTGCCTGCTCTTTCTGTCTGCTTACTGCCCGCTCTAAGTTGCTCTACTGCTGTCTCGTCTTACTTCTGTTACTGTTGCTCTAATGGGCTGCTCTACTGTTGCTTACTTTTTTGCTCTACAGTTGTTATGCCCGTTACTTTGCTCTATGTCGCCTACAGTCGCTCTATGCCCGCTTACTGTCTGCTCTACTGTCTGCTCTACGTCTGCTCTAATGTCTGCTTACTGTTGCTTACTGTCTGCTTACTGCCTGTTAGTTGCTCTCTGTCTGCTTACTGCCCGCCACCCTGCCTTTTTCTGCCCGCTCTACTGTCTGCTCTTTGTCTGCTCAATGTTGTTACTGTCGTTCCCCCGTTGCTCTAAGCTGCTCTCGCCTGCTTACTGCTGCTCTACTGTTTTGCTCTACGTCTGTCTACTGTGCCCTTTTGTCGGCTCTCTGTCTGCTCTACTGTTGCTCTAAAGTCTGTCTACTGTTTCTCTACTGTTTCTTACTGCCCGCTCTCGTCTGCTCTACTGTTGCTCTATGCCTGCTCTACTGCCCGTCTATGCCTGTCACTGTTGCTTACTGTCTGCTCTACTGCTGCTTTAATGTCTCTCTACTGTCTGCTCTACTGCCTCTCCTGCCCGTTACTGCTGCTTACGTTGCTCTACTGTCTGCTTACGTCTGTTTACTGTTTTCTTACTGTCTGCTTTGTTGCTCTACTGTCTGCTCTCTGCTGCTCTATGTCTGCTTCTGCCCGCTTACTGTCTGCTCTATGTTTCTCTACTGTTGCTCTCTGTGCTCTACTTCTGCTCTACTGCTGTCTTCTGTTGCTTTGTCTGCTCTTTTTTGTCTGCTCTACTGCCCTGCTCTACTGTTGCTTACTGTCTGCTTACTGCTGCTCTACTGTTGCTCTACTGTTGCTCTATGTCTGCTTTTTACGTCTGCTCTATGTCTGTCTCTGTGCTTACTGTCTGCTCTTCTTTTTGCCCCTTTCTGTTGCTTACTGCCCGTCTACTTCTGCTCTCTGTTGCTTCTGCCCGCTTACTGTCTGCTTTCTGTCTGCTTATTCTGCTTACGCTGCTCTACTGTCTGCTCTACTGTTGCTCTACTGCCTGCTTCTGCTGCTCTACTGCTGCTCTACGTCTGCTCTATGCTGTCTACTGTCTGTTACTGTCGCTCTCTGTGCTCACTGTTTCTCTACTGTTGCTTACTGTTCTCTATGCCCGTTACTGTCTGCTCTACTGTTTGCCTATGCCCGCTTCGTTTCTCTACTGCGGGTTACTGTTGCTTACGGTCTGCTCTCTTTGCTCTCTGCCTGCTCTACTGTCTGCTTACTGCTGCTCTACTGTGCTTACTGTTGCTTACTCCTGTCTACTGCTGCTTACTGTTGCTCTACTGTTTCTCTATGCTGCTCTATGCTCTTACTGCCTGCTTACTGTTGCTCTACTGTTGCTCTACGCTGCTTACTGTTGCTCTATGTTGCTTATGCCCGCTCTACTGTCTGTCTACTGTTGCTCTATGCCTGCTCTACTGTTGTCTACTGTCTGCTCTACGCTGCTTACTGTCGCTCTACTGCTGTCTACTGTTGCTCTATTTTTGCTCTACTTCTGCTTACGCCTGCTCTACTTTGCTCTACGTTGCTCTACTGCCGCTCTACTGCCCGCCTACTGCCTCTCTACTGTTGCTCACTGTTCTCTCTGGCTGCTTACTGTCTGCTCTTGTTTCTCTCGCCTGCTCTACTGTTGGCTCTACTGTCCCGCTTTTTACTGCGCTTACTTTTTTACGCCCCTTTACTGTTTCTTACTGCTGCTCTTCTGTTTTTCTGGCCCCCTACTGTCTGCTTCTGCCCGCTCTATTCCCTTTTTTGCTTACTGTTGCTCTATGCCTGCTTACTGTGCTTACTGTCTGCTCTACTGTCTGCTCTACTGCCCCTTTTATGCTGCTCTACTGTCTGCTTATGCCCCGCTCTACTGCTGCTCTATGTTCTCTACTGTTCTTCCTTTTCCTGCCCGCTCTACTTTTCCTGTTCTCTCTGCTGTTACTGTCTCTCTTGTTTTTGCTCTACTGTCTGCTCTAACCCCCCTTCTCCCCTGTTACTGTTTTGCTCTACTCTGCTCTACCCGTTTTTTGCTTTCTGTTGCTCTTTCTGTTTTTCCCGCCTCTACTGTCTCTCTTGTTGCTCTACTGGTTGTCTACTGTGTTACTGCTGCTCTCTGTTGTCTACTTTGCTCACTGCCTGCTCTCTGGGCCCCTTTTCTTTCTGGCTGCTCTTTCGCTGCTTACTGTCTTCTTACTGCTGCTCTACTGTCTGCTCTACTGCGCTCTACTGCTGCTCTACTGTGCTCTTTTTTTAATGTTGTTTACTGTCTGCCCCTCTGCCCGCTCTACTGGCCTTTTCTCTTACTTTGCTCTATGGCTGCCTACCCGCCCTGCTCTTCTGTTGCTCTTGCCCTGGGCCCCTACTGCTGCTCTATGTTTGTTACTGGCTGCTCTACGTGCTTACTGTTTTTTGCCTCTTTCTGCTCTACTGTTGCTCTACCCCGTCTTTCTCTCTACTTCTGCCCCTACTGCCCCCCTCTACTGTTGCCCTTTCTTACTGTCTGATTACTGTCTGCTTACTTTTCCTTGCTCTCTTGTCTGCTCTCTGGTGCTCTACTGCTGCTCTATGCTGCTTACTGTCTGCTCTCGTCTGTTACTGTTTTTACTCCCCGCTTACTGTTTCTCTACCTGCTCTACTGTCTGCTCTACGGGTGCTCACTGCCCGCTCTACTGTGCTTACTGTCGCTTACTGTCTGTCTCTGTTGCTTATGCCCGCTCACTGTTGCCTACTGCTGCTTATGCCCTGCTCTACTGCTGTCTTGCCTGCTCTACTGTCTGTCTACTGCTGCCTTTCTGTGCTCTATTCTGTTTACTTTGCTCTATTGCTCTATGTCTGTCTACTGGCCCCTGGCTTCTGTCTGCTCTACTGGTGCTCTATGCCCCGCCTCTTTTTGCCCCTGCTCTACGCTGCTCTCTGTCCGCCTACTGCTGCTCTACTTTGCCTGCTTTTACTGTCCCTTTTTCTCTCTGCTGCCCCCTCCCGCCTTGTCTCTTTTGTTTTACTGCTGCTTACTGTCCCTGCTCTATGTTGGTTCTACTGCCCGCTTACTGCTGCTCTACTTTTGCTCTACTGCCTGCTTACTGCTGTTTACTGCTGCTTACTGCTGCTCTACTGTTTCTTATGTTTCTCTACGCTGCTTACTGTCTGCTCTATGCCCGCTCTACTGCTGCTCTACTGCTGCCCCTACTGCTGCTCTCTGTCTTTTCTGCTGCTCTCTGTTGCCTACTGCGCTCTACTGTGCTCTACTGGTCCGGTTACTTTGCCTACGCCTGCTCTACTGTTTCTCTAGGTGCTCTACTGTTTTTACTGTTGTCTACTTTGCTTACTTCCTGCTCTCGTTTTCTTACTGCCCGCTTACTGCCCGCTCTCTGTTTCTCTATGCTTTCTTACGCTGTCTACTGTCTCTCTACGTCTGCTTACTGTCTGCTCTCTGCTGTCTATGCTGCTCTATGCTCTCTACTGCCCGCTTAACTGCTGTTACTGATGCTCTTTTGTTGCTTACTGTCTGCTCTACTGTGTCTACTGGTTTCTGCTCACTTTGCTCTATGCCTGCTCTACTGTTGCTCTACTGTCTGCCCTCTTTCTTCCCCTCTACTGTCTGCTTACTGTCTGCCTACTGCCTGCTCTACTGTTTCCTTTTTATTTTTGTCTGCTCTACTGCCTTTATTTTTACTGCCGCTCTACTGTTTTCTTACGTTGCTCTACTGTCTTCTTCTGTTGCTCTACTGCTGTCTACTGCCCCTCTATGCCTGCTTACGTCTGCTCTTTTGTCTGCTCTACTGCCCTGTCTAGTTTTCCTTTTTCTACTGTTTCTTACTGTCTGCTCTATGTCTGCTCTACGCCCTGCTCTACTGTTGCTTACTGTTGCTTTACTGCCCGCTCTACTGCTGCTTACTGTTGCCCTTTTTTGCTCTAGTCTTCTTCTGTCTGCTCTACTGTCTGCTCTACTGCCTGCTCTACTGCCCGCTCTACTGTTTCTCTATCTGCTCTACGCTGCTCTACGTTTTCTTACTGCTGCCTACTGTGTTACTTTGTCTATTTGTTCTGTTCTGGGCTACTGTCTGCTCTACTGCCCCCTTACTGCTGCTTACTGCCCCTCTACGTCTGCTCTACTGTTGCTCTACGCTGTCTACTGTTTCTCTACTGTTGCTCACTGCTGTCTAAGTTTCTCTACTGCTGCTTACTGCTGCTTACTGCTGCTCTACTGTCTTCTTACTGTCTCTTCTGTCTGCCTATGCTGCTTACTGCTGCTCTATGCCTTTTTTACTGTTGCTTACTGCTGCTTCTGTTTCTTACTGTTTCTTACGTTGCTTACTGTCTTTTTTCTCTACTTTTTCCCATGCCCTCTCTGCTGTTTCTGTCTGCTCTACTGGCCTTTCTGTTTCCTACTGTCTGCTTATTTGCTCTACTGCCCGCTCTTCTGTTCTGGTCTTCTTCTGCTCTATGCCTGCTTACTGCTGCTTACTGCTGCTTACTGTCTGCTTACTGTCTCCTTTTTTTCTGCTTTACTGTCTGCTTACTGTTCTCTACTGCTGCTCTACTTTGCTCTACTGCTGCTCTCTGCCTGCCCCTACTGTCCTTGCTTTGGTCATGCTCTTACTTTTCCCCTTTTCTCTACTGTTTTCTCATGCTGCTCTACGGGTGCTCTACTGTTTCTCTAACCCGTCTTGCTCTTTTGCCTGCTCTATGTCTGCTTCTGCTGCTCTACTGCCCCGCTTTTACTGTTTCTCTACTGCGCTCTCGTCGCTCTATCCCGCTTATGGCCCTTTTCCTTTTACTGTTGCTCTACTGTGTCTACTGCCCCTTCTTACTGCTGCTTATGCTGCTTCTGTTTCCTTTGCCTTCTCTGCTGCTCTACTGTCTTTCTGTTTCTTTCTTTTCTCTACTGCTGCTTATGTCGCTTCTGTGCTTACTGTTTGCTTTTACTTTTTTCTTCCCCTTTCTGTCTTCTCTACTGCTGCTCTACTGCCCGCCCCTTTCTGCCCCGTCTACTTCTGCTCTATGCTGCTTACTGCGCTTTGTGCTCTACTGCCTGCTTACTGTTGCTCTACTGTTTTTCTACTGCCCTTTTATGTTGCTCTACTGTGCTCTACTGCCCGTCTCTGCTGCTCTACTGTCTGCTCTACGTTGCTTACTTCTCTCTACTGCCCCGCTTAGTCTGCTCTACTGCCCGCTTACTTCTTTACTGGGCTGCTTACGTTTCTCTTGCTGTCTACTGCTGCTCTACTGCTGCTTTACTGTTGCTCTACTGCGTCTACTGTCTGCTCTACTTTGGCTGTTTCTGCCTGCTCTATGCCCGCTCTCTGTTGCCTACTGTTTTCCCACTGTTGTCTACTGTTCTTCTGTCTGCTCTACTGCTGCTTACTGTGCCTCTGCCTTCTTTCTGCCCCGCTCTATGTCTCTCTACTGTCTGTTACTGCCCGCTCTATTTTCCTGCTTTTACTGCTTCTCTACTTTGCCCATGTCTGCTCTATGCTGCTCTACTGTTTCTCTACTGCTGTTATGCTGCTTACTGTTGCTCTATGCTGCTCTACTGCCTGCTCTACTGTCTGCTTTACTGCTGCTCTTTTCTGCTGTCTACTGTTTTTCTACTGTTGCTTACTGTTGCTCTCTGGTGCTTACTGCTGCTTACTGTCTGCTTCTGTCTGCTTATGCTGCTCTACTGCTGCTCACTGTTTTTTTCTCTATGTTTCTCTACTGCTGCTTACTGTCTGCTTATGTGCTTACTGTCTGCTTACTGCCTGCTCTACGTCTGCTTACTGCCCGTCTACTGTTGCTCTCTGCTCTCTATGCTTTCTCTACTGCAGCTCTATGCTGTCTACTCCGTTTGCCTCTACTGTTGCTCTACTGCCCGCTTTTTCTGCGCTTACTGGCTTTTTCCCCTTTTAATTTTCTCTACGGCTTTCTCTGTGCTCTACTTTTCTCTATGGCTGCTCTATGCCTGCTCTACTGTTTCTCTTCTTCTGCTCTATGTTTCTCTACTGTTTCTCTACTGCTGCTTACTTGCTCTACTGTTCTGCTCTCTAGTTGCTTTCTGTGCTCATTTTGCTCTAAAAGTCGCTCTACTGCCCGTTATGTTTTCTTATGTTGCTTACTGCTGCTCTATGTCCCTTTCTTATGCCCGCTCTACTGCTGCCCCTATGCCTGCTTACTGCTGCTTACTGTCTGCTCTACTGCTGTCTATGCTGCTCTTGCCTGCTCTATTTTTCCCCGCTGTTATGTTTCTCTACTGCTGCTTACTGTCTGCTCTATGCCCGCTTATGTCTGCTTACTGCCTGTTATGCTGCTCTACTGTCTGCTCTCTGTCATGGCTCTACTGTCTCTTACTGCTGCTCTACTGCTGCTTCTGCTGCTCTACTTTCGCTCTACTGCTGCTTACTGTTTCCCCTATGTTTCTCTACTGGGCCTTTCTTTGCTGCTCTACTTTCCCGCCCCTCTGCGCTTACTGTCTCTCTACTGTTGCTTCTCTGTCTATGCTCTTATGGCCTCTATGCCGCTTCTGCCCGCTTGTTTCTCTACGTTGTCTACTGTTTCTCTACTGCCTGCTCTACTGTCTGCTCTACTGCTGCTCTACTGGTTCTGCGCTAGCTCTCTACTGCCCGCTTACTGTCTGCTTACTGCTGCTTTGCTGCTCTACTTTCTGCTATGTTTCTCTACTGTCTGTCTATGCTGCTCTCTGCTGCTTACTGCTGCTCTCTGTCTGCTTATGCCCGCTCCTGTTGCCTATTGTTCTGCCCTCTATGTTGCTCTATGCTGCTTTAACCCCTTCTGTCTCTCTCTGTGCGGCTCTATGCCCGCTCTACTGCTGCTCTACTGTTGCTCTACTGGGCCCCCTATGTTTTCTCTACTGCCCGCTCTAATGTCTTTCTTACTGCTGCTCTACTGCGCTTTGTCGCTTACTGTTGCTCTACTGCCCGCTCTTCTGCCCGCTTACTTTTGCTTATGCGCTCTACTGCCCCCTTTCTTTTTCCTTTTTTCACGTTTTATTGCTGCTCTACTGCTGCTTACTTTTTCTTTTCTACTGCTGTTATGCCCGTTACTGTCTGCTCTATGCTCTCTACCCCCTGCTCCACTTTCTGCTCTTTGTGCTCTATGTTGCTATTTCTTTCCCCCTGCTCTACTGTCTGCTTATGTCTCTCTACTGTGCTCTACTTTTGCTCTATGTCTGCTCTAGCCCGCTCTTGTCTGCTTACTGCTGCCGCTCTTCTGCTTTTCTGTGCTCTACTGTTGCTCTACTGCCCGCTTACTGTTTCTCTACTGCTGCTCTTGTCTGTCTAGCCGCTCTATGCTGCCTTTTTTTACTGTCTGCTCTACTGCTGCTTCTGCCTTTCTCTACTGTCTGCTCTACTGCCTGTCTACTGTTTCTCTATGCTGCTCTACTGTTTCTCTCTGCTCTTACGCTGCTCTACTGCTGCTCTACTTCCTCTCTGTGTCTACTGGCCCCTTTTGCTCTATGTTTCTTCTGCCCGCTCTACTGCTGCTCTACTGCCTGCTCTACCCGTACTGCCTCTGCTGCTCTTTGGTCTGCTTACTGCCCCTGCTTATGTTTTCTCTATCTTTTCTTGGCCCCCTTACTGCTGCTCTACTGCCCTGCTTTTCCTGTTACTGTTTTCTCTCTGCCTGCTTACGCTGCTTTCTGTTTCTTACTGGTTTTCTCTCTGTCTGCTTACTGCTGCTCTACTGTTTCTTACTGGCCCCGCCCTTACTGTTTCTCTATGTTTTTCTACTGCCGCCTACTGCTGTTACTGTTGCTCTTCTGCTGCTCTACTGTTGCTCTACTCTGCTTCTTTTCTCTCTACTGTTTCTCTACTGTTTCTCTACTGCTGTCTACTGTTTCTCTAGCTGCCCACTGTTTCCTACTTGCTCTACTGTTGCTCTACTGCCCCGCTTATGTTTCTCTATGTCTGTTACGTTTCTCTCTGTCTCTCTACTGCTGCTTACTGCCCCTCTTGCTGCTCTTCTGCGCTCTATGTCCCTTTTTTCCCCTATGTGCTTACTGCCTGCTCTACTTCTGCTCTACTGTTGCCTTTTTGCTGCTCTTTGCTGCTTACTGTTGCTCTACTAATTTTCTTACTGTCTGCTCTACTGTGCTCTATGCTGCTTCTGCTGCTCTACTGCTGCTTCTGTTTTTTAAAAGTCGCTCTACTGCTGCTCTACCTGTTTTTTTTGCTCTACTGCCCGCTTACTGTTGCTTACTGGCTGTCTCTGCCTGTCTACTGCCTGCTTACGTTGCTCTTGCTGCTTACTGCTCTCTACTGCCCGTCTACTGTTGCTCTAATGGCTGCTCTACGCCTGCTTACTGCTTTTGGCTCTACTTGCCCGCTCTCTGTCTGCTCTATGCCGCTCTACTGCTGCTTACGTTGGGCCCCCTCTGGCAGCTCTACTGCCTGTTACTGGTCTACTGCCGCTCACTGCTGCTCTACTGTTTCTTACGGCTGCTCTACGCTGCTCTTGTTCTCTATGTCTGCTTACGCCCGCTCTATGTTTCTCTACTGTCTGCTCTACTGTGCCTTTCTGCCTGCTCTACTGTCTGCTCTATGCTGCTCTACTGTTTCTTCTGTTTCTTACTGCTGCTCTACTGTTTTACTGCTGTTACTGTCCTTTTGCTCTACTGTTGCTTACTTTTTTCCTTTCTCTACTGCCCGCTTATGTTGCTCTACTGCCTGTCTAGTTTTTGGGGGTTTTACTGCCGCTTAAATGGGGGGGGGCCCGCTTCTCTGTCTGCTCTCGTCTGCTCTTTTGCCCGCTCTCTGTCTTGCTCTACTGCCCTTTCCCCTTCTGTCTGCTCTAAACTGCCCCCCTCTATGCCCGTTACTTTGCTCACTGCCCGCTCTACTTTGCCTGCTCTTCTGTCTGCTCTACTGCTGCTCTCTGCCCGCTTACTGTTGCTCTACTGTCTGTTTACTCCCGCTCTATGGTCTGCCTTCTCTTTGCCTGCTCTATGTCTGCCTTTTGGGGCTCTACTGTTTTCTTACTGTCTTCTCACTGGTTTTTTCTACTGCCCGCTCTATGTTGCTTACTGTTTCTCTTTCTGTTTTCTTACTGGCTGCTCTCTGCCTGCTCTATGCCTGCTCTCTGTCGCTCATTTGCTCTACTGTTGTCTACTGTTTTTACTGTCTGTCTACTGCTGCTCTACTGGCCCTGTTCTACGTCTGCCCACTGGCTGTCACTGTGCTCTACTGTTGCTCTATGCCGCTCTACTGTCTGCTTACTGCCCGCTCTACTCCCTGCCTCTACTGTCTCTTACTGCTGCTTTTCTGTCTGTTATGCCCCTTACTGTTCTCTACTGCCGCTTCTGTCTGCTTTTACTGCTGTCTTTGTTTCTCTATGCGTTACTGTTTCTTATGTCTGCTCTACTGCTGCTCTACTGCTGCTCTACGCTGCCTTTTGCTGTTACTGCCGTTCTACTGGGCCCCGCTTAATTCTGTCTACGGCTGCTCACGCCTGCTTACTGTTGCTCTACTGTTTCTTATGCTGCTCTATGCTGCTCTCTGCTGCTCTACTGCTTTGTCTCTGCCTGCTTTTTTTTCCTGTTGTCTACTGTGCCTTTCTGTTGTCTACTGCTGTTTTATGCCTGCTCTACTTTTCCTTTTTCTTCTACTTCTGCTTTGCTGCCTGGCCCCTTTCTGCCTGCCTACTGGCCCGCTCTTTGTTGCTCTACTTGCTTATGTTGTCTACCTGCTGCTCTACCCCCGGCCCGCTCTATGCCCGCTCTACTTTTTCTCTACTGCCTGTTATGTCTGCTTCTACTGTTTCTTATGTCGCTCTACTGCCCGTTTCTGCTGCTCTACTGTCTGCTTTTGTTTCTCTACTGTGCTCCGC
Organism: Cherax quadricarinatus; assembly: GCF_026875155.1. NCBI lineage: Eukaryota > Metazoa > Arthropoda > Malacostraca > Decapoda > Parastacidae > Cherax > Cherax quadricarinatus. Next base: position 40,319,655 of record NC_069433.1, on the reverse strand, counting down.
CTGCTCTTCTACTGCTCCTACTGCTGCTTAAATGTTGCTCTACTTTGCCACTGCGTTACCCCTCTATGTCTCTTATGCTGCTCTACTGTTTTCCCAGTTGCTTCTGCTGCTATACTCCTCTACTGTCTGCTCCTGCTGTTACTTCTGACTCTCTGCCTGCTCTACTGTTCTTATGTCTGTCTACTGTTGCCCCATGTTTCTTACTGTTGCTCTACTGTCTGCCCTTTCGCCCGCTCTACTGTGCTCTCTGTTGTCTAATGCCTTTTTTACTGTCTGCTCTATGGTGCTCTACTGTTTTCTTACTGTCTGCTCTTGTCGCTTATGCTGCTTACTGTCTCTTACGCCCGCCTACGCTGCTTATGCCCCTCTCTGTTGCTCTCTGCTGCTTCTTTTCCCTCTCTATGCTGTCAGTTGTCTACTCCCAACTGCTCCCTTGTTCTCTACGGCTGTCATGCTCTCACTCTGTCTATGGGCGTTTACTCCCCGTTACGTCGGCCACTGTTTCTCTACTGCTGCTAGTCGTCACTCCCCTTTGTGCCGTTATGTCTCTCTACTGCTGCTTAGGCCTGCCCCACTTTGCTTCTGCTGCCACCCTTATGGTGTCTAGCCCGCTCCTTTCCCGCTTTACTGCGTTTTACTGCTCTCTACTCTGCTTACTGTCCTTTACTCTGTCTTGTCGAATGTCCCTATGCCTGCCAGCCTGTCACTTCTCTTACTCCCCGCTCACCGTTCTCTATGCTGGGTTACTGTTTTCTACTGCCTCTTACGCCTTCTGTTTTCTATGTCTGCCCTACTCTGCTTGCGTCACGTTTTCTCTACGTTTTCTATGGCCTCTACGTTGCTCTAGCTGTTTTACTGTTGGTTATGCTGCCTTTTACAAATTCCCTCTGGTTTTAACTGGGGGGTCCAATGCCTCCCTTACTGCTGCTCCCTGTCCTCACCCCTGCTAAATGCGTCCCTGTCCTCCTATGTTGTCGTCGGGCCTTACCTCCCTCTACGGTTGCTCACTGTCCTCACCTTTTACTTTTGGGGTTATGTTGTAAATATATAATGCTCGGCTGCCCACCCCGCTGCTCTCGGCTGCCTACTGCTGCTCTAAAGGGCCCCCCTTACTTGTGCTCACTTCTCCTCTACCTCCTCAAATGGGCCTACCCCTGATAACTGGTGCCATGTCCCCCCCTCTGGTCTGGGTAACCGTGTCTACCTGGGGCTGGGTCAGCCTGTTCACTTCCCTCTTTAAACTGGGTCAAAAATGTTCTCACTTTCTGCTCCTTGGCCGTTAAAACCCTTTACTAAAATGGGGCGCCGTGTCACCTCTTACTTCGCTTAGCCGTTACCCCTCTCTAGCTGGGGTCACTGTCCTCACCCCGGAAATGGCTTCACGTGCCCCCCTATGGGTGCTCCATGTCCTCTCTGGCTAAGGGGCCCTTTTTTTTAAACGTGTAAATCTGCTAAACTGCTCGGCAGGCCTACTTGCTTAAATGCTTGGGCCGTTT
>NC_069433.1:40280659-40313159 GCF_026875155.1 Cherax quadricarinatus | reverse complement strand
CTCCTGGTAGTTTTGATCTCACTGCATTTATCACTTGTTGACTGACTGAGATGATTTCACATTTGGATGGATTCAGGATGAGACCCATTTCCTGTCCCCGTGTCATTACCTGTGTAAAGTCATGTAGGAGGGACTCTTTGTACCTGCTAGTGTGCCATCATCTAGGAACCAGATGTTTAGCTCGCTGGTCAGTCTGACTGTGATTTCCCTAACTGCTATACAGAAGAGAAATGGTGCAAGAGGATCTCCTTGTTGGACACCCTCCGATGATGTGATTTCATGCTCTCCAAAGAGAAGCATTGAGTCCTCGCAAACAGGCTATCTTAACTATGCAAGACAAGCCACGGGGTGGGAGAAATCTTTAGCTAAAGTACTTTCACACTTTTCAGAGCGTCATCAGGAGCAATGCAATGTTGCAAGGTTGCATCTGAATGAGTGGGGGAAGTTTTGTCTCAGAATAGCGCAAAGTGGGCCTGTCGCCTCCTCCTGGCTCTCTTAGAATGTGGCGAGAGGTCGGTGTCACCCCCACCACTGCCACCATCCCCCACCCCCCCATGTGGAGTTTACCTGGAGAGAGTTCCGGGGGCCAACGCCCCGCGCCCCAGTCTGTGACCAGGTCTCATGGTGGATCAGGACCTGATCAACCAGGCTGTTATTGCTGGCTGCACACAATCCAACATACGAGCCACAGCCGGCTGGTCAGGTACCGACTTTAGGTGCTTGTCCAGTGCCAGCTTGAAGACAGCCAGGGGTCTATTGGTAATCCCCCTTAAGTATGCTGGGAGGCAGTTGAACAGTCTCGGGCTCCTTACACTTATTGTATGGTCTCTTAACGTGCTAGTGACACCCCTGCTTTTCATTGGGGGATGTTGCATCGTCTGCCAAGTCTTTTGCTTCGTAGTGAGTGATTTTCGTGTGCAAGTTCGGTACTAGTCCCTCTAGGATTTTCCAGGTGTCTATAATCATGTATCTCTCCCGCCTGCGTTCCAGGGAATACAGGTTCAGGAACCTCAAGCGCCCCCAGTAATTGAGGTGTTTTATCTCCGTTATGCGCGCCGTGAAGGTTCTCTGTAAATTTTCTAGGTCAGCAATTTCACCTGCCTTGAAAGGTGCTGTTAGTGTGCAGCAATATTCCAGCCTAGACAGAACAAGTGACCTGAAGAGTGTCATCATGGTCTTGGCATCCCTAGTTTTGAAGGTTCTAAATATCCATCTTGTCCATTTTTCTAGCAGATGCGATTGATACAATGTTATGGTCCTTGAAGGTGAGATCCTCCGACATGATCACCCCCAGGTCTTTTGACGTTAGTTTTTTGCTCTATTGTGTGGTTGGAATTTGTTTTATAGTTCGATGAAGTTTTAATTTCCTCACGTTTATCATATCGGAGTAATTGAAATTTCTCATCGTTGAACTTCATATTGTTTTCTGCAGCCCATTGAAAGATTTGGTTGATGTCCGCCTGGAGCCTTGCAGTGTTGTAATGGAAGACATTGTCAAGCAGATTCAGATGTCATCTGCAAAGGAAAACACGGTGCTGTGGATTATATCCCTGTCTATGTTTCATATGAGGATGAGAAACAAGATGGGGGCGAGTACTGTGCCTTGTGGAACAGAGCTTTTCACCGTATCCGCCTCGGACTTTACTCTGTTGACTACTACTCTTCGTATTCTGTTTGTGAGGAAATATAGATCCATCTACCAATTTTTCCTGTTATTCCTTTAGCACGAATTTTGTGTGCTATTTAGGCCATGGTCACACTTGTTGAAGGCTTTTGCAAAGTCTGTATATATTAACATCTGCATTCTTTTTGACTTCCATTGCATCTAGGACCTTGTGTAGTGATCCAGTAGTTGAGACAGACAGGAGTGACCTGTTCTAAACCCATGTTGCCCTGGGTTGCGTAATTGATGGGTATGTAGATAGGACTCTTAGAACTCTTTCAAAGATTTTTATGATATGAGATGTTAGCACTATCGGTCTGTAGTTCTGCAATTCCCTTTGGTGGGATGGGGCTATGTCTGTTGTTTTTAGTAACAGTGGGACGACCAGTGTCCATGCTCCCTCTCCATAGGATGTTAAAGGCACGTAATAGGGGCTTCTTGCAGTTCTTGATGAACACAGAGTTCCATGAGTCTGGCCCTGGGGCAGAGTGCATGGATATGTCATTTATCGCCTGTTCGAAGTCATTTGGCGTCTGGATAATCAATCAATCAAGTTTATTCTCTATAAGGATTACAATGCGGGGTTTACAGATTTTGAATACTAATTACAGAGGGGGCCACTAGGACACCTAGCATGGCTAGGCATTTCGGGCAGACTTAGATTAATTATGAACTTTAAATTATTACAGATTATGGTATTAAGGCTAAGTGACTACATTACAGTTTGTGAGTTTAGCAATGTAAATGCTTTTGTTTTGGCACAATACATAGTGTCTATATTGGAGTATCATAGGCAAACTTATTACTAGTTAGGATTCATTATTTTAAGATTAAGATTCGTATTTCTCTGTTTATAGTCAATGGGAGAGTGAGTGTAATTGTGAACCACCAGGTGGTTATCATGTAGTTAGTTGACGGGGTGTATCAGGGAGATAAGATGTTTTCTAATGGTAGTTTTGAAGGTGATGAATGTGTCTGCAGTTCTAGAGTTCTCAGGTAGGGTGTTCCAGATTTTAGGCCCTTTGACACACATTGAATTTTTGTAAAGGTTTAGTCGGACACCGGGAATGTCAGAGATGTTCGTGTCTGGTGTTATGCCTGTGGGTCCTGTCACAACTATCAAGAAAGCGTTTTAGGTCAAGGTTAATATTGGAATTTAAGGTCCTGTAGATGTAGGTTGCACAGTAGTAAGTGTGGATGTTCTGAACAGTAAGTTTAGATCTATGAAGAGTTGGGGGGTGTTGCCAGTGATGGGATTTAGTGATTATTCTTTCTGCGGCTTTTTGTTGGGTTATTATTGGCTTTAGATGTGTTGCTGCAGTTGATCCTCATGCACAAATAGCATAGGTGAGGAATGGATAAATGAGTGAATGGTATAGTGTGAGAAGGGCAGTTTGCGGCATGTAATATCTTATCTTGGAGTGGATCCCCACCTTTTTGGATACTTTTTTTGTTATGCATTGGATATGGGTGCTGAAATTTAGGTTGTTGTCGAGGTGTAGACCTAGGAATTTGCCCTCATGATGTCTGGCAATTAGAGTGTTGTCGATCTTAATGTTAAGTTGCGCAACATCTGCTCTGCTACCAAACATAACGTAGTAGGTTTTGTCAGTGTGAAGTGTACGTTTATTGGCTGTCATCCAAGTCGATATTTTGAGCAGCTCCTCGTTAACAATGGTGTTGAGGGTGGCAAGATTAGGGTGAGAGATGATATAAGTCGTGTCGTCAGCAAAGGTTAATATTGGAGTGTAGTGTGCCTAGGGCACACTACACACAGACTGCCTAGCGCACACTGAACACAGACTGCCTAGGGCACACTACACACAGACTGCCTAGGACTCACTACACAGACTGCATTGCGCACAGTACACAGACTGCCTAGGGCACACTACACACAGATTGCCTAGGGCACACTACACACAGACTGCCTAGGGCACACTACACGCAGACTGCATAGGGCACACTACACACAGACTGCCTTGCGCACACTGCACAGACTGCCTAGGGCACACTATACACAGACTGCCTAGGGCACACTACACACAGACTGCCTAGGGCACACTACACACAGAATGCCTAGGGCACACTACACACAGACTGCCTAGGGAACACTACACACAGACTGCCTTGCGCACACTACACACAGACTGCCTAGGGCACACTACACACAGACTGTCTAGGGCACACTACACGCAGACTGCCTAGCGCACACTACACACAGACTGCCTAGGGCACACTACACACAGACTCCCTTGGGCACACTACACACAGACTGCCTAGGGCACACTACACACAGACTGCCTTGCGCACACTACACACAGACTGCCTAGGGCACACTACACACAGACTGCCTAGGGCGCACTACACACAGACTGCCTAAGGCACACTGCACACAGACTGCCTAGGGCACACTACACACAGACTGCCTACCGCACACTACACACAGACTGCCTAGGGCACACTGCACACAGACTGCCTAGGGTACACTACACACAGACTGCCTAGGGCACACTACACACAGACTGCCTAGGGCACACTACACACAGACTGCCTAGGGCACACTACACACAGACTGCCTAGGGCACACTAACACACAGACTGCCTAGGGCACACTACACACAGACGCCTAGGGCACACTACAAACAGTCTGCCTAGGGCACACTACACACAGACTGCCTAGGGCACACTACACACAGACTGCCTAGGGCACGCTACACACAGACTGCCTAGGGCACACTACACACAGACTGCCTAGGGCACACTACACACAGACTGCCTAGGGTACACTACACACAGACTGCCTAGGGCACACTACACACAGACTACCTTGCGCACACTACACACAGCCTGCCTAGCGCACACTACACACAGACTGCCTAGCGCACACTACACACAGACTGCCTAGCACACACTACACGCAGACTGCCTAGCGCACACTACACACAGACTGCCTAGGGCACACTACACACAGACTGCCTAGCGCACACTACACACAGACTGCCTAGCGCACACTACACACAGACTGCCTAGCGCACACTACACACAGACTGCCTAGCGCACACTACACACAGACTGCCTAGGGCACACTACACACAGACTGCCTAGCGCACACTACACACAGACTGCCTAGCGCACACTACACACAGACTGCCTAGGGAACACTACACACAGACTGCCTTGTGCACACTACACACAGACTGCCTAGCGCACACTACACTCAGACTGCCTAGGGCACACTACACACTTACTGCCTAGGGCACACTTCACACAGACTGCCTAAGGCACACTACACACAGACTGCCTAGGGCACACTTCACACAGACTGCCTAAGGCACAATACACACAGACTGCCTAGGGCACACTACACACAGACTGCCTAGGGCACACTTCACACAGACTGCCTAGGGCACACTACACACAGACTGCCTAGGGCACACTACACACAGACTGCCTAGGGCACACTTCACACAGACTGCCTAGGGCACACTACACACAGACTGCCTAGGGCACACTACACACAGACTGCCTAGGGCACACTTCACACAGACTGCCTAGGGCACACTACACACAGACTGCCTAGGGAACACTACACACAGACTGCCTAGGGCACACTTCACACAGACTGCCTAGGGCACACTACACACAGACTGCCTAGGGCACACTACACACAGAATGCCTAGGGCACACTACACACAGACTGCCTAGGGCATACTACACACAGACTGCCTAGGGCACACTACACACAGACTGCCTAGGGCACACTACACACTGCCTAGCGCACACTACACACAGACTGCCTAGGGCACACTACACACTGCCTAGCGCACACTACACAATGACTGCCTAGGGCACACTACACACTGCCTAGCGCACACTACACACAGACTGCCTAGGGCACACTAACACACTGCCTAGCTGCACACTACACACAGACTGCCTAGGGCACACTACACACTGCCTAGCGCACACTACACACAGACTGCCTAGGGCACCACTACACCTGCCTAGCGCACACTACACACAGACTGCCTAGGGCACACTACACACTGCCTAGCGCACACTACACACAGACTGCCTAGGGCACACTACACACTGCCTAGCGCACACTACACACAGACTGCCTAGGGCACACTACACAGACTGCCTAGCGCACACTACACAGATTGCCTAGGGTACCACTACACACAGACTGCCTAGCGCCACACTACACACAGACTGCCTAGCGCACACTACACAGACTGCCTAGCGCACACTACACACAGACTGCCTAGCGCAACTACACACAGACTGCCTAGGGCACACTACACACAGACTGCCTAGGGACACTACACACAGACTGCCTAGCGCACACTACACACAGACTGCTAGGGCAACACTACACACAGACTGCTAGGGCACACTACAGACAGACAGCCTTGCGCACACTACACACAGACTGCCTAGGGCACACTACACACAGACTGCCTAGGGCACACTACACACAGACTGCCTAGGGCACACTACACACAGACTGGCCTAGCGGGCACACTACACACAGACTGCCTAGGGCACACTACACACAGACTGCCTAGGGCACACTACACACAGACTGCCTAGGGCACACTACACACAGACTGCCTAGGCACACTACACACAGACTGCCTAGGGCACACTACACACAGACTGCTAGGGCACACTACACACAGACTGCCTAGGGCACACTACACACAGACTGCCTAGGGCACACTACACACAGACTGCCTAGGGCACACTACACAAGACAGCCTTGCGCACACTACACACAGACTGCCTAGGGCACACTACACACAGACTGCCTAGGGCACACTACACACAGACTGCGTAGCGCACACTACACACAGACTGCCTAGGGCACACTACACACAGACCGCCTAGGGCACACTACACACAGACCGCCTAGGGCACACTACACACAGACTGCCTAGGCACACTACACACAGACTGCCTAGCGCACACTACACACAGACTGCCTAGGGCACACTACACACAGACTGCCTAGGGCACACTACACACAGACTGCTAGCGCACACTACACACAGACTGCCTAGGGCACACTACACACAGACTGCCTAGGGCACACTACACACAGACTGCCTAGGGCACACTACGCAGATTGCCTAGGGCACACTACACACAGACTGCCTAGGGCACACTACGCAGATTGCCTAGGGCACACTACACACAGACTGCCTAGCGCACACTACACACAGACTGCCTAGGGCACACTACACACAGACTGCCTAGCGCACACTACACACAGACTGCCTAGGGCACACTACACACAGACTGCCTAGGGCACACTACACACAGACTGCCTAGCGCACACTACACACAGTACTGCCTAGCGCACACTACACACAGACTGCCTAGGGCACACTACACACAGACTGCCTAGGCACACTACACACAGACTGCCTAGCGTCCACTACACACACAGACTGCCTAGGGCACACTACACACAGACTGCCTAGCGCACACTACACACAGACTGCCTAGGGCACACTACACACAGACTGCCTAGGGCACACTACACACAGACTGCCTAGCGCCACACTACACACAGACTGCTAGCGCACACTACACACGAACTGCCTAGCGCACACTACACACAGACTGCCTAGCGCACACTACACACAGACTGCCTAGGGCACACTACACACAGACTGCCTAGCGCACACTACACACAGACTGCCAGGCACACTACACACAGACTGCCTAGCGTACACTACACACAGACTGCCTAGCGAACACTACACACAGACTGCTAGGGCACACTACACACAGACTGCCTAGGGCACACTACACACAGACTGCCTAGTGCACACTACACACAGACTGCCTAGCGCACACTACACACAGACTGCCTAGCGCACACTACACACAGACTGCCTAGGGCACACTACACACAGACTGCTAGGGCACACTACACACAGAACTGCCTAGGGCACACTACACACAGATGCCTAGCGCACACTACACACAGACTGCCTAGCGCACACTACACACAGATGCCTAGGGCACACTACACACAGACTGCCTAGGGCACACTACACACAGACTGCCTAGGGCACACTACACACAGACTGCTAGCGCACACTACACACAGACTGCCTAGCGCACCACTACACACAGACTGCCTAGGGCACACTACACACCAGACTGGCCTACAGGCACACTACACACAGACTGCCTAGGGCACACTACACACAGACTGCCTAGGGCACACTACACACAGACTGCCTAGCGCACACTACACACAGACTGCCTAGCGCACACTACACACAGACTGCCTAGGGCACACTACACACAGACTGCCTAGGGCACACTACACACAGACTGCCTAGGGCACACTACACACAGACTGCCTAGGGCACACTACACACAGACTGCCTAGGGCACACTACACACAGACTGCCTAGCGCACACTACACACAGACTGCCTAGGGCACACTACACACAGACTGCCTAGGCACACTACACACAGACTGCCTAGGGCAACACTACACACAGACTGCCTAGGCACACTACACACAGACTGCCTAGGGCACACTACACACAGACTGCCTAGCGCACACTACACACAGACTGCCTAGGGCACACTACACACAGACTGCCTAGCGCACACTACACACAGACTGCCTAGGGCACACTACACACAGACTGCCTAGCGCACACTACACACAGACTGCCTAGGGCACACTACACACAGACTGCCTAGCGCACACTACACACAGACTGCCTAGGGCACCACTACACACAGACTTGCCTTGCGCACACTACACACAGACTGCCTAGCGCACACTACACACAGACTGCCTAGCGCACACTACACACAGACTGCCTAGGGCACACTACGCAGATTGCCTAGGGCACACTACACACAGACTGCCTAGGGACACTACCAGATTGCCTAGGGCACACTACACACAGACTGCCTAGGGCACACTACACACAGACTGCCTAGCGCACACCTACACACAGACTGCCTAGGGCACACTACACACAGACTGCCTAGGGCACACTACACACAGACTGCCTAGGGCACACTACGCAAGATTGCCTAGGGCACACTACACACAGACTGCTAGGGCACACTACGCAGATTGCCTAGGGCACACTACACACAGACTGCCTAGGGCACACTACACACAGACTGCCTAGGGCACACTACGCAGATGCTAGGCACACTACACACAGACTGCCTGAGGCACACTACCACAGACTGCCTAGGGCACACTACACACAGACTGCCTAGCGCACACTACACACAGACTGCCTAGGGCACACTACGCAGATTGCCTAGGGCACACTACACACAGACTGCCTAGCGCACACTTCACACAGACTGCCTAGGGCACACTACACACAGACTGCCTAGCGCACACTACGCAGATTGCCTAGGGCACACTACACACAGACTGCCTAGGGCACACTACACACAGACTGCTAGGGCACACTACACAAGACTGCCTTGGCGCACACTACACAGACTGCCTAGGGCACACTACACACAGACTGCCTAGGGCACACTACACACAGACTGCCTAGCGCACACTACACACAGACTGCCTAGGGCACACTAAGACACAGGACTGCCTAGGCACACTACACACAGACTGCCTAGCGCGAGCAACAACAGACTGCTAGCGCAACTGCACACTAACTGCCTAGCGCAAACTGCACACGATGCCTACGCAACTGCACCAGGACTGCCTAGGGCAGCGGAGGGCTACACACAGACTGCTCAGCGCACACTTCACACCTGGAGTTTACCTGGAGTTTACCTGGAAGGTTTCGGGGTCATGCCCCCGCGGGCCCGGTCGAGACCAGGCACTCATGTGGATCAGGGTCTGATCAACCAGGCTGCTACTGTGCGGCCGGCGCGCAAGGTAACATACGATCCACCAGCCTGGTTGGTCATGTACTGGCTTTACGGTGCCTGTTCCAGTGCCTTCTTGAAGACAGCCAGGGGTCTATTGGTAATCCCGTTATGTATGCTGGGAGGCAACTGACAGTCTTGGGCCTGGACACTTATTTTCTTGTCTCTCAGTGTACTCGTGGCGCCCCGGCTTTTCATCGGAGGAATGTTGCATCTCCTGCCGAGTCTTTTGCTTTCATGTGGAGTGATTTTCGTGTGTAGGTTTGGTACCAATCCCTCCAGGACCTTCCAAGTGTTATATTATCATGTATCTCTCTCGCCTGCGTTCCAGGGAATACAGATCAAGGACCTTCAACTGTTCCCAGTAGTTTAGGTGCCTTATGGCACTTATGTGTGTCGTGAAGGTTCTTTGTACACTCTCCAGGTCTGCAATGTCGCCAGCCTTGAAGGGCGCCGTTAGTGTACAGAAGTATTCCAGCCTAGAGAGCACCAGCGATTTGAAGAGAATCATCATGGGCTTGGCGTCCCTAATTTTGAAGGTTCTTGTTATCCAGCCTCTCATTTTCCTAGCGTATGAGGTAGATACATTGTTGTGATCTTTGAAGGCGAGATCCTCTGACATTATCACTCCCAGGTCTTCACATTACTTTTCCGCTCTATTGTATGGTTAGAATTTGTGGTATACCCTGACACATTTTTAATTTCTTCAAGTTTTCCATATCTGAGTAGTTGAAATTTCTCCTCGTTCAACTTCATATTGTTTTGAGTGACCCATTCGAAGATTTGGTTGACGACCGCTTGGAGTCTCGCAGTGTCTTCGTTGGAGGTCACTGCCATGGTGATCCGGGTGTCATCCACAAAGAAAGACACGGAGCTATGGCTTACATCTCTGTCTATGTCAGAAATGAGGATGAGGAATAGAATGGGAGTATTACAACCCAGAAGTCCAAATGGCCTGTTATCCTGGGTGTAAAGGGAGCAAAATAAACACAGCAGAAAGTTTTGACTTATATTATCCTTCACCAATTTAGAACAGAAGTATGTACACTATATACAGTATGTACAGTGATAGGTATTAGTGCACTCCACGGTAAGCAAGGCAGAATAGAAGCCACTAGAGAGCAGACCGTGCTTCAACCAGCTCTAGAATGGGAATGACAAGGGCAGACAGGAGAGTGGCACCCACATAACCTCTGTGATTGCCGAAACCATCTTCTTATTGGCTGGAACCTGGTCACTAGTTGAACGACGGGGCCCATCGTCAACTCTCAGTCACCTGGTTCGCTGGTTGGGGGAGATAGCTTGTAAATGAGGGTGTGTACATGTGCCGAATCAAGGTTACGTACTCTTTGCATGCCACAGGGAGCGAGTACTGTGCCTTGTGGAACAGAGTTTTTTACCATGGCTGCTGAGACTTTACTCTGTTTACTATTACTCTTTGTGTTGTATTTGTCAGGAAGTTGTAGATCCATCTACCAACTTTTCCCGTTATTCCTTTATCTCGCATTTTGTGCGCTATTACACCATGGTCACACTTGTCGACGGCTTTATCAAAGTCTGTGTAAGTACAGTAAAAGGACACATGTGCAACTAATGTGACATTTTATTGTGGCAACGTTTCGCTCTCCAGGAGCTTTATCAAGCCATTACAAACAATACATGGACACAGAGGGTATATAAAGGCTCAGAGTGAGGTGCAATACTAGTGAGGTACCATTTCGATGTTCACTGTGGTAGTAGTAGTAGTAGTAGTATAGTTAGTAGTAGTAGTAGTAGTAGTAGTAGTAGTAGTAGTAGAAAAGTAGTAGTAGTGACAAAAGTAATACAATATGAAAGAGCAATTGATTCGTTCAAGAGTAAAAGGATATAAAAGCTATTTACTTGGGTAACATAAAAAATAGGTTGGACAAATATAGACTGGAAAGAGGCAGCTTGTTTCAGTGTTCACTCTCTGTAATGTGCTTTGTGTAGTATAACAGGAGAGACTATGTGATGGCAGGGTTTACTGTTTTCAGGAGGATTCTTGCTAAGACTTCGGAGATGGTGAAGCTGCCGTTGTTTTGTTTAATTGTATTCGAAACAGCGATCAGTGCTGATTCGAGGCACTTGCGTCTGCGGAAATTAGTTTCTTTGATCACTAATTGGGCGTCTCTGAATTTCATGAGATGATTGGTGGAATTTCACACACTTCTATTCCAGTCAAGATACCAAGGCATCATCATCGGGTTTTTCCTAAGAGCATACCGAATTTGCAGTCCTGAGTTTCTTGACGAGGAATGTACATACATTCACCAAACATTCACTGAGTTACATTTTCCTCCTTTTTTCATCAAAGACTGCAAGAAAAGAGCTCTTCAGATCATTAATTCTCCACGCATCAACACAACTCCCAACAAAGTTATAATTCTTCCCAACAGCCAGGTTGCACTGAACGTCTCAAAAGTACTTTCACAAGCTAACACCAGAGTCGCCATCGCTTCTACCACTTCAATAAAGGATCTAACCAGGACACAATCCAAGCACCACGAACCAGTCAATGCAGGAGTTTACACTATACCCTGTGGAGGCTGTGACAAGATTTACGATAGGTGAAACAGCAAGAAACCTCGACACCTGCCTCAATGAACACATTTACGCATGTAGTGAACGATAACTTGAACAACGCCTGTGTACAACGCCGAAATTCCACCAGTCATCTCATGAAATTCAGAGCGGCCCAATTAGTGATCAAAGAAACTAATTTCCACAGACGCAAGTGCCTCGAATCAGCACTGATCGCTGTTTCGAATTACAATTAAAAACAAAACAACGGCAGCTTCACCATCTCCGAAGTCTTAGCAAGAATCCTCCTGAAAACAGTAAACCCTGCCATCACATAGTCTCTCTGTTTATACTACACAAAGCACATTACAGAGAGTGAACACTGAAACAAGCTGCCTCTTTCCAGTCTATATTTGTCCAACCTATTTTTATGTTACCCAAGTAATAGCTTTTATATCCTTTTACTCATGTACGAATTAATTGCTCTTCCATATTGTATTACTTTTGTCACTACCACTACTACTACTACTACTACTACCACTACCACTAGTGAACATCGAAATGGTACCTCACTAGTATTACACCTCACTCTGAGCCTTTATATACCCTCTGTGTCCATGTAATGCTTGATTATAAGCTCCTGGAGAGCGAAACGTTGCCACAATAAATGTCACATTAGTTGCACTTGTGTCCTTTTACTTTACATATTGTCGGTAATTCTACCAACTTTATTACAAGTCTGTGTATACTACATCTGTATTTTGTTTATCTTCTACAGCATCCAGGACCTTGTCATAGTGGTCCAGTAGCTGGTATAGGCAGGAGCGACCTGCTCTAAACCGTGTTGTCCTGGGTTGGGGTAACTGATGGGTATCTAGGTGGTTGGCGATCTTGCTTCTTAGAACCCTCTCAGAGATTTTTATATGGGATGTTAGTGCTATCGGTCTGTAGTTCTTTGCTATTGCTTTACTGCCACCTTTGTGGAGTGGGGCTGTGTGTGTTGTTTTTTAGTGTGTTGGGATGACCCCTGTATCCTTGCTCCCTCTCCATAAAATGCTGAAGGCATGTGATAGGAGCTTCTTGCAGTTCTTGATGAACACGGAGTTCCACGAGTCTGGGTCTGGGGCAGAGTTCATGGGCATGTCATTAACTGCCTCTTCAAAATCTTGTGGAGTTATAAAAATATCCGAGATTTTTGGGATGACCAGATTTTGGGTTTCGTTCATAAAGAATTCATTTGGCTTGTCGACCCTTAGAGTGGCAGTGAACTGCTGAACACTGAGTTATATTGGGACTTTAGTATCTCACTCATTCCTTGGCTGTCATCTGTGTGTGTCACATCCCGCCTAAGCAGCGGAACAATACCGGGGCCCATCCAGCTGGCGGCGCTGAAATTTTTTCCTACCGCAGAAGCAGAACCGTTTACACTTGAATTTTATGAAGTGTAAAACGAATATAAGACACAAATTGACATTAGTGCAGTTTAGAAAACGTTTTATATTAAACCGTTTTAATCAAGGGTTTACTGCACCATTTTAAGGTAAAGATAAAAAGTACACGAGATATGATATATGGCTTTATATAACAGTAGTTTATTTTTACTAAGTATTAGTAGATAAAGGTTTGATAGGTAGAGATAGAGTGGTGAGGGAGAGTAGAAATTAGAGTGGAGGAGAGAAGAGACTTCTATCAACTCGTGTGACTTTGTAAATGGTCCGAGTCGGACCGAAACGTCGTCGTAATCTTCTCTCTTCTATGTGCGGGTTATTTGTGTATGTTTCTGTCAGTTCATTTTGATAAAATTAAAAAAAACTTTTAAGAATGAAATTAATTAAATTAGTGAACGTAAGAACATAAGAAAGAAGGAACACTGCAACAGGTCTACTGACCCATGCAGAGCAGGTCCATGACCCCTCCCCCGGATTAGCCCAATGACCCACCCAGTCCGGTCACCTCCACTCAAGGATGGAGCACTACACCAGACCCAGTAGCACAAGCTAGTCTGGTCCAACTCACACCCACTCATGTATTTATCTAACCTATTTTTAAAACTACACAACGTTTTAACCTGAATAACTGTACTCAGGAGTTTGATCCACTCATCCACAACACTATTACCAAACCAGTGCTTTCCTATATCCTTCCTGAATCTGAATTTTTCCAACTTGAAACCGTTGCAATAAGTGTCAGGGGCCCCAGACTGTTCAACTGCCTCCAAGCATACATAAGATGGATTACCAACAGACCCCTGGCAGTCTTCAAGCAGGCACTGGACAAGCACCTAAAGTCGGTACCTGACCAGCCGGGCTGTGGCTCGTACGTTGGATTGTGTGCAGCCAGCAGTAACAGCCTGGTTGATCAAGCTCTGATCCACCATGAGGCCTGGTCGCAAACCGGGCCGCGGGGGCGTTGACCCCCGGAACTCTCTCCAGGTAAACTCCAGGATTGCTGCGAGTCCTGTCTTGGCTGGGAAAGGGAAGATAAGATTTATTGAATGGAGAGTTCGAGGTACTGGGAAGATGAAGGAAGTATCGTAATTTTGTGCATTGGACAGGGAGGTATAACATCTTTTATGGGTGAGGAAGAGACAGATGTGAGTGCGAGGGAGGTGCGTGAGGCTGAGTGTGAGGGAGGTGCGTGAGGCTGAGTGTGAGGGAGGTATGTGAGGCTGGGTGTGAAGGAGGTGCGTGAAGCTGAGTGTGAGGGAGGTGCGTGAGGCTGTAGTGTGAGTGAGGTGCGTGAGGCTGAGTGTGAGGGAGGTCCGTGAGGCTGAGTGTGAGGGAGGTGCGTGAGGCTGGGTGTGAGGGAGGTGCGTGAGGCTGAGTGTGAGGGAGGTGCGTGAGGCTGGTTGTGATGGAGGTGCGTGAGGCTGAGTGTGAGGGAGGTGCGTGAGGCCGGGTGTGAGGGAGGTGCGTGAGGCTGGGTGTGAGGGAGGTGCGTGAAGCTGAGTGTGAGGGAGGTGCGTGAGGCTGGGTGTGAGGGAGGTACGTGAGGTTGAGTGTGACGGATGTGCGTGAGGCTGGGTGTGAGGGAGGTACGTGAGGTTGAGTGTGAGGGAGGTACGTGAGGCTGGGTGTGAGGGAGGTACGTGAGGTTGAGTGTGACGGATGTGCGTGAGGCTGGGTGTGAGGGAGGTACGTGAGGTTGAGTGTGAGGGAGGTACGTGAGGCTGGGTGTGAGGGAGGTACGTGAGGTTGAGTGTGAGAGGGTGCGTGAGGCTGGGTGTGGAGGGAGGTACGTGAAGTTGAGTGTGAGGGAGGTACGTGAGGCTGGGTGTGAGGGAGGTACGTGAGGTTGAGTGTGAGGGAGGTGCGTCAGGCTGGGTGTGAGGGAGGTACGTGAGGTTGAGTGTGAGGGAGGTACGTGAGGCTGGGTGTGAGGGAGGTACGTGAGGTTGAGTGTGAGGGAGGTGCGTGAGGCTGGGTGCGAGGGAGGTACGTGAGGTTGAGTGTGAGGGAGGTGCGTGAGGCTGGGTGTGAGGGAGGTACGTGAGGTTGAGTGTGAGGGAGGTACGTGAGGCTGGTGTGAGGGAGTACGTGAGGTTGAGTGTGAGGGAGGTGCGTAGGCTGGTGTGAGGGAGTACGTGAGGTTGAGTGTGAGGGAGGTGCGTGAGGCTGGGTGTGAGGGAGGTAGTGAGGTTGAGTGTGAGGGAGGTAAGGAGATTGAGTGTGAGGGAGGTACGTGAGCTGGGGGGAGGGGGGTACGTGAGGTTGAGTGTGAGGGAGGTGCGTGAGGCTGGGTGTGAGGGAGGTACGTGAGGTTAGGGGAGAGGGGTGAGTGGAGGTGCGTGAGGTTGGTGTGAGGGATGTAGGTTTGAAGTGTTGAGTGTGGGGAGGTGGTGAGGCTTGGTGTGAGGGAGGTGCGTGAGGTTGAGTGTGAGGGAGGTGGAGGTTGAGTGTGAGGGAGGTACGCGAGGCTGGGTGTGTAGGGAGGTGCGTGAGGCTGGGTGTGAGGGAGGTGCGTGAGGTTGATTGTGAGGGAGGTGCGTGAGGTTGAGTGTGAGGGAGGTACATGAGGTTGAGTGTGAGGGAGGTACGTGATGCTGGGTGTGAGGGAGGTGCGTGAGGCTGAGTGTGAGGGAGGTGCGTGAGGCTGGGTGTGAAGGAGGTGCGTGAGGCTGGGTGTGAGGGAGGTGCGTGAGGCTGGGTGTGAGGGATGTGCGTGAGGCTGGGTGTGAGGGAGGTGCGCGAGGCTGAGTGTGAGAGAGGTGCGTGAGGCTGAGTGTGAGGGAGGTACGTGAGGTTGAGTGTGAGGGAGATGCGTGAGGCTGGGTGTGAGGGGGGGCGGTTGAGGAGGTATGAGTGTGTGAGGGAGGTGCGTGAGGTTGAGTGTGAGGGAGGTACGTGAGGCTGGGTGTGAGGGAGGAGCGTGAGGCTGGGTGTGAGGGAGGTCGTGAGGTTGAGTGTGAGGGAGGTGCGTGAGGTTGAGTGTGAGGGAGGTACATGAGGTTGAGTGTGAGGGAGGTACATGATGCTGGGTGTGAGAGAGGTGCGTGAGGCTGAGTGTGAGGGAGGTGCGTGAGGCTGGGTGTGAAGGAGGTGCGTGAGGCCGGGTGTGAGGGAGGTGCGTGAGGCTGGGTGTGAGGGAGGTGCGTGAGGCTGGGTGTGAGGGAGGTGCGCGAGGCGGGAGTGTGAGAGAGGTGCGTGAGGCTGAGTGTGAGGGAGGTGCGTGAGGCTGGGTGTGAAGGGGGTGCGTGAGGCTGGGTGTGAGGGAGGTACGTGATGCTGGGTGTGAGGGAGGTACGTGAGGCTGGGTGTGAGGGAGGTGCGCGAGGCTGGGTGTGAGAGAGGTGCGTGAGGCTGGGTGTGAGGGAGGTGCGTGAGGCTGGGTGTGAGGGAGGTACGTGAGGTTGAGTGTGAGGGAGGTGCGTGAGGCTGGGTGTGAGGGGAGGTACGTGGGGGTTGAGTGTGAGGGAGGTGCGTGAGGCTGGGTGTGAGGGAGGTACGTGAGGTTGAGTGTGAGGGAGGTACGTGAGGGGTGTGAGGGAGGTACGTGAGGTTGAGTGTGACGGATGTGCGTGAGGCTGGGTGTGAGGGAGGTACGTGAGGTTGAGTGTGAGGGAGGTACGTGAGGCTGGGTGTGAGGGAGGTACGTGAGGTTGAGTGTGAGGAGGTGCGTGAGGCTGGGTGTGAGGGAGGTACGTGAAGTTGAGTGTGAGGGAGGTCGTGAGGCTGGGTGTGAGGGAGGTAGTGAGGTTGAGTGTGAGGGAGGTACGTGAGGCTGGGTGTGAGGGAGGTACGTGAGGTTGAGTGTGAGGGAGGTGCGTGAGGCTGGGTGCGAGGGAGGTACGTGAGGTTGAGTGTGAGGGAGGTGCGTGAGGCTGGGTGTGAGGGAGGTACGTGAGGTTGAGTGTGAGGGAGGTGCGTGAGGCTGGGTGTGAGGGAGGTAAGTGAGGTTGGAGTGTGAGGGAGGTAAGTGAGATTGAGTGTGAGGGAGGTGCGTGAGGCTGGCTGTGAGGGAGGTACGTTAGGGTTGAGTGTGAGGGAGATGCGTGAGGCTGGGTGTGAGGGAGGTACGTGAGGTTGAGTGTGAGGGAGGCGTGAGGCTGGGTGTGAGGGATGTACATGAGGTGAGTGTGAGGGAGGTGCGTGAGGCTTGGTGTGAGGGAGGTGCGTGAGGTTGAGTGTGAGGGAGGTGCGTGGGGTTTGGGAGTGTGAGGGAGGTACGTGAGGCTGGGTGTGAGGGAGGTGCGTGAGGCTGGGCGTGAGGGAGGTGCGTGAGGTTGAGTGTGAGGGAGGTGCGTGAGTTGAGTGTGAGGGAGGTACGTGATGCTGGGTGTGAGGGAGGTGCGTGAGGCTGAGTGTGAGGGAGGTGCGTGAGGCTGGGGGGGTGAAGGGAGGTGTCGTGAGACTGGGTGTGAGGGAGGTGCGTGAGGCTGGGTGTGAGGGAGGTGCGTGAGGCTGGGTGTGAGGAGGTGCGCGAGCGTTGAGTGTGAGAGAGGTGCGTGAGGCTGAGTGTGAGGGAGGTGCGTGAGGCTGGGTGTGAAGGAGGTGCGTGAGGCTGGGTGTGAGGGAGGTACGTGATGCTGGGTGTGAGGGAGGTGCGTGAGGCTGGGTGTGAGGGAGGTGCGCGAGGCTGAGTGTGAGAGAGGTGCGTGAGGCTGAGTGTGAGGGAGGTGCGTGAGGCTGGGTGTGAAGGAGGTGCGTGAGGCTGGGTGTGAGGGAGGTGCGTGAGGCTGGGTGTGAGGGAGGTACGTGAGGTTGAGTGTGAGGGAGGTGCGTGAGGCTGGGTGTGAGGGAGGTACGTGGGGTTGAGTGTGAGGGAGGTGCGTGAGGCTGGGTGTGAGGGAGGTGCGTGAGGTTGAGTGTGAGGGGGTGCGTGAGGTTGAGTGTGAGGGAGGTACGTGAGGTGGGTGTGAGGGAGGTGCGTGAGGCTGGGTGTGAGGGAGGTGCGTGAGGTTGAGTGTGAGGGAGGTACGTGAGGCTGGGTGTGAGGGAGGTGCGTGAGGCTGGGTGTGAGGGAGGTGCGTGAGGCTGGGTGTGAAGGACGTGCGTGAGGCCGGGTGTGAGGGAGGTGCGTGAGGCTGGGTGTGAAGGAGGTGCGTGAGGCCGGGTGTGAGGGAGGTGCGTGAGGCTGGGTGTGAGGGAGGTGCGTGAGGCTGGGTGTGAGGGAGGTGCGCGAGGCTGAGTGTGAGAGAGGTGCGTGAGGCTGAGTGTGAGGGAGGTGCGTGAGGCTGGGTGTGAAGGAGGTGCGTGAGGCTGGGTGAGGGGAGGTACGTGATGCTGGGTGTGAGGGAGGTGCGTGAGGCTGGGTGTGAGGGAGGTGCGCGAGGCTGGAGTGTGAGGAGGTGCGTGAGGCTGGGTGTGAGGGAGGTGCGTGAGGCTGGGTGTGGAGGGAGGTACGTGAGGTTGAGTGTGAGGGAGGTGCGTGAGGCTGGGTGTGGAGGGAGGTACGTGAGGTTGAGTGTGAGGGAGGTGCGTGAGGCGGGGTTTGTGAGGGAGGTACGTGAGGTTGAGTGTGAGGGAGGTACGTGAGGCTGGGTGTGAGGGAGGTACGTGAGGTTGAGTGTGACGGATGTGCGTGAGGCTGGGTGTGAGGGAGGTACGTGAGGTTGAGTGTGAGGGAGGTACGTGAGGCTGGGTGTGAGGGAGGTACGTGAGGTTGAGTGTGAGGGAGTGTGCGTGAGGCTGGGTGTGAGGGAGGTACGTGAAGTTGAGTGTGAGGGAGGTACGTGAGGCTGGGTGTGAGGGAGGTACGTGAGGTTGAGTGTGAGGGAGGTGCGTGAGGCTGGGTGCGAGGGAGGTACGTGAGGTTGAGTGTGAGGGGGGTACGTGAGGCTGGGTGTGATGGAGGTACGTTGAGGTTGAGTGTGAGGGAGGTGCGTGAGGCTGGGTTTGCGAGGGAGGTACGTGAGGTTGAGTGTGAGGGAGGTGCGTGAGGCTGGGTGTGAGGGAGGTACGTGAGGTTGAGTGTGAGGGAGGTGCGTGAGGCTGGGTGTGAGGGAGGTAAGTGAGGTTGAGTGTGAGGGAGGTAAGTGAGATTGAGTGTGAGGGAGGTGCGTGAGGCTGGCTGTGAGGGAGGTACGTGAGGTTGAGTGTGAGGGAGATGCGTGAGGCTGGTGTGAGGGAGGTACGTGAGGTTGAGTGTGAGGGAAGTGCGTGAGGCTGGGTGTGAGGGATGTACGTGAGGTTGAGTGTGAGGGAGGTGCGTGAGGCTTGGTGTGAGGGAGGTGCGTGAGGTTGAGTGTGAGGGAGGTGCGTGAGGTTGAGTGTGAGGGAGGTACGTGAGGCTGGGTGTGAGGGAGGTGCGTGAGGCTGGGCGTGAGGGAGGTGCGTGAGGTGTTGGTTGTGAGGGAGGTGCGTGAGGTTGAGTGTGAGGGAGGTACGTGATGCTGGGTGTGAGGGAGGTGCGTGAGGCTGAGTGTGAGGGAGGTGCGTGAGGCTGGGTGTGAAGGAGGTGCGTGAGGCTGGGTGTGAGGGAGGTGCGTGAGGCTGGGTGTGAGGGAGGTGCGTGAGGCTGGGTGTGAGGGAGGTGCGCGA
Source organism: Cherax quadricarinatus (assembly GCF_026875155.1). Classification (NCBI taxonomy): domain Eukaryota; kingdom Metazoa; phylum Arthropoda; class Malacostraca; order Decapoda; family Parastacidae; genus Cherax; species Cherax quadricarinatus. The sequence continues at coordinate 40,293,079 of NC_069433.1, read as the reverse complement.
GGCTGAGTGTGAGAGAGGTGCGTGAGGCTGAGTGTGAGGGAGGTGCGTGAGGCTGGGTGTGAAGGAGGTGCGTGAGGCTGGGTGTGAGGGAGGTACGTGATGCTGGGTGTGAGGGAGGTGCGTGAGGCTGGGTGTGAGGGAGGTGCGCGAGGCTGAGTGTGAGAGAGGTGCGTGAGGCTGAGTGTGAGGGAGGTGCGTGAGGCTGGGTGTGAAGGAGGTGCGTGAGGCTGGGTGTGAGGGAGGTGCGTGAGGCTGGTGTGAGGGAGGTACGTGAGGTTGAGTGTGAGGGAGGTGCGTGAGGCTGGGTGTGAGGGAGGTACGTGAGGTTGAGTGTGAGGGAGGTGCGTGAGGCTGGGTGTGAGGGAGGTGCGTGAGGTTGAGTGTGAGGGAGGTGCGTGGGTTGAGTGTGAGGGAGGTACGTGAGGCTGGTGTGAGGGAGGTGGCGTGAGGCTGGGTGTGAGGGAGGTGCGTGAGGTTGAGTGTGAGGGAGGTACGTGAGGCTGGGTGTGAGGGAGGTGCGTGAGGCTGGGTGTGGGGGAAAGGTGCGTGAGGCTGGGTGTGAGGGAGGTGAGTGAGGCTGAGTGTGAGGGAGGTGCGTGAGGCTGGGTGTGAGGGAGGTGCGTGAGGCTGAGTGTGAGAGAGGTGCGTGAGGCTGAGTGTGAGAGAGGTGCGTGAGGGCTGAGTGTGAGGGAGGTGCGTGAGGCTGAGTGTGAGAGAGGTGCGTGAGGCTGGGTGTGAGAGAGGTGCGTGAGGCTGAGTGTGAGGGAGGTGCGTGAGGCTGGTGTGAAGGAGGTGCGTGAGGCTGGGTGTGAGGGAGGTGCGTGAGGCTGGGTGTGAGGAAGGGCGTGAGGCTGAGTGTGAGAGAGGTGCGTGAGGCTGAATGTGAGGGAGGTGCGTGAGGCTGGTGTGAGGGAGGTGCGTGAGGCTGAGTGTGAGAGAGGTGCGTGTGAGGCTGAGTGTGAGAGAGGTGCGTGAGGCTGAGTGTGAGGGAGGTTCGTGAGGATGAGTGTGAGAGAGGTGCGTGAGGCTGGGTGTGAGAGAGGTGCGTGAGGCTGAGTGTGAGGGAGGTGCGTGAGGTGAGTGTGATAGAGGTGGCGTGGGGCTGAGTTGAGGGAGGTGCGTGAGGCTGAGTGTGAGGGAGGTGCGTGAGGCTGGGTGTGGAAGGGAGGTGCGTGAGGCTGGGTGTGAGGGAGGTACGTGATGCTGGGTGGAGGGAGGTGCGTGAGGCTGGGTGTGAGGGAGGTGCGCGAGGCTGATGTGAGGAGAGGTGCGTGAGGCTGAGTGTGAGGGAGGGGGCGTGAGGCTGGGTGTGAAGGAGGTGCGTGAGGCTGGGTGTGAGGGAGGTGCGTGAGGCTGGGTGTGAGTGAGGTACGTGAGGTTGAGTGTGAGGGAGGTGCGTGAGGCTGGGTGTGAGGGAGGTACGTGGGGTTGAGTGTGAGGGAGGTGCGTGAGGCTGGGTGTGAGGGAGGTTCGTGAGGTTGAGTGTGAGGGAGGTGCGTGAGGTTGAGTGTGAGGGAGGTACGTGAGGCTGGGTGTGAGGGAGGTGCGTGAGGCTGGGTGTGAGGGAGGTGCGTGAGGTTGAGTGTGAGGGAGGTACGTGAGGCTGGGTGTGAGGGAGGTGCGTGAGGCTGGGTGTGAGGGAGGTGCGTGAGGCTGGGTGTGAGGGAGGTGCGTGAGGCTGAGTGTGAGGGAGGTGCGTGAGGCTGGGTGTGAGGGAGGTGCGTGAGGCTGAGTGTGAGGGAGGTGCGTGGGGCTGAGTGTGAGAGAGGTGCGTGAGGCTGAGTGTGAGAGAGGTGCGTGAGGCTGAGTGTGAGGGAGGTGCGTGAGGCTGAGTGTGAGGGAGGTGCGTGAGGTTGAGTGTGAGGGAGGTGCGTGAGGCTGGGTGTGAGGGAGGTGCGTGAGGCTGGGTGTGAGGGAGGTGCGTGAGGCTGGGTGTGAGGGAGGTGCGTGAGGCTGGGTGTGAAGGAGGTGCGTGAGGCTGGGTGTGAGGGAGGTGCGTGAGGCTGGGTGTGAGGAAGGTGCGTGAGGCTGAGTGTGAGAGAGGTGCGTGAGGCTAGAATGTGAGGGAGGTGCGTGAGGCTGGGTGTGAGGGAGGTGCGTGAGGTGAGTGTGAGAGAGGTGCGTGAGGCTGAGTGTGAGAGAGGGGCGTGAGGCTGAGTGTGAGGGAGGTGCGTGAGGCTGAGTGTGAGAGAGGTGCGTGAGGCTGGGTGTGAGAGAGGTGCGTGAGGCTGAGTGTGAGGGAGGTGCGTGAGGCTGGGTGTGAAGGAGGTGCGTGAGGCTGGGTGTGAGGGAGGTGCGTGAAGCTGGGTGTGAGGAAGGTGCGTGAGGCTGAGTGTGAGAGAGGTGCGTGAGGCTGAATGTGAGGGAGGTGCGTGAGGCTGGGTGTGAGGGAGGTGCGTGAGGCTGAGTGTGAGAGAGGTGCGTGAGGCTGAGTGTGAGAGAGTTGCGTGAGGCTGAGTGTGAGGGAGGTGCGTGAGGCTGAGTGTGAGAGAGGTGCGTGAGGCTGAGTGTGAGAGAGGTGTGTGAGGCTGATGTGAGGGAGGTGCGTGAGGCTGAGTGTGAGAGAGGTGCGTGAGGCTGAGTGTGAGAGAGGGTGCGTGAGGCTGAGTGTGAGGGAGGTGCGTGAGGCTGAGTGTGAGAGAGGTGCGTGAGGCTGAGTGTGAGAGAGGTGCGTGAGGCTGAGTGTGAGGGAGGTGTGTGAGGCTGTAGCTACTATAAAAGCCAGACTAACGTTTTTGGTAACTGTTGGCGTCTTAGGAACAAATAAATGTAATGAGAGAGTGAAGGCACCATATGACAAAATTTCCGTTTTAAAATGTTAGAAAAATGTGACAAAATGCGTGTTTGGAACTACAGAAGAATAAACGCTGTTGAGTTTATATCAAGATTAACGTGTATGGTAAAGTTGTTCTACTGAAAGAAATTAAAGAGTAAGACAGAGCAGATTCAGATGAAGTGTATCCATGAGGTGTTAGGGAGAATGGTAGGGTATTGTCTAACAAGTAGTTTACACTGAAGGATATAACTGTATCACAATTTAAATAAGGGTAATGGGAGGGTATTTCGTTGCATTAATATATATATTAAATAACCATAATGAAGGGTGGGATAGACAAGCAAAGTGAAGGACAGAATGATGTAATATTTGGATAAAACCCAATGTTTCTTCTCGAGGTGCAAAACTCAGACGCTAAAAAATTTACGTTCAGTGTAATTCCGTAAATTTTTTTAATAAAATAAAATTCGGTACTTTAGGTGTCCATTACCCTCCAGATAAACATTCTTCACCATTTCAGAAGATTATTTAAAAAAAAAATGACCTGAAGCAATATAAATTCAGCTCCTGTACAGTGAAAGGATTGAATGGTGGTTTAAAAGATTTTCCAGAGAATAGGAGGCTTAGTTAGAGGATTAAGGAGAGAGGGAGATATTTAGCAGTGAAACAAGACCTCGGACAGGGATCCGCGATGTCAACATTATTTAATATATTTATTAATGAATTTAGTATTAATTGGGAGTTGGCACCCACCACCTAGAATAAACCATTTTGAGTGGTACCTAACCCAAGCTTATGAGAGACCCGCACCTAGCATTAGAGAGACCCACACCTACATTATTACGGTGGGGGAGTACCCTGCACCTAGAATTATGAGAGTACCCAGCACCTATCATTATGACAGTACCCAGCACCTAGCATTATGAGGGTACCAAGCACCTAGCATTATGAGAGTACCCAGCACCTATCATTATGACAGTACCCAGCACCTAGCATTATGAGGGTACCAAGCACCTAGCAATAATGAAAGTACCCAGCACCTATCATTATGACAGTACACAGCACCTAGCATTATGAGAGTACCAAGGACCTAGTATCGTAGGGGTTCTTAAATGGAGATATCGTGGGTTGAAGGTAGACACACTTGTTGGATGGTAACATATATTGTCAGAGTCTGTGATGGGAAAATGAGCCCACTGCTTGCCTGTCTCGCTGGGTGTCCTATTCTGACTGAGAGAGAGGCAGGGTACGAGCCTACAATCCGCATCCCGTGACTCAACAAACAAATCACAGCCTATAAGGGTTCTCCTATCTAACTCACAGATGATACTAATATGCTATCAATATTAAACACATGATCAGCAACTATGCTGACAGCTCGGTCATGTTACGTATGACGTCTCGACATACACTACTATATATAGCAGAACAGGCAGGCGTTCTGGGCTGATTCTATACAATAAAACAAATTCATATATAACTTAGAATCAAATGGATGGAATCATAAAGGATGTTAACAAAATGAGTTTTACGTATTGGGTATGTTAACCAGTAATGATTATAAACGTAATGCAGTATACCATCAAATGATCGAATCATTTACAATATGATGGAATTGATCGACGCTATCTGTATTCATGCACGTCTAACGGATTCTGAGGAAGAATAAATATATATATACCAGATGAAATTAACAGCAAAGGACATCTTGTGCACATCAGACTATTACTGTCAATTCTCAGATATGGAGGAACGTGAATACAAAAAAAATTCTAAAAAATACTAATCAGTTAATAACAAACAGTTGACAATATTACCTTCCTCTCGGACATCTAGTTATACAGATTATGTACATTTAAACCCAATTCTGACGAAGGGTGAGGTTTAACATAGCCAGAATAGGGTTATCATCCTGGGAGGATCGAATTCTCTGCAATGCAATACATGCCTTGCTAATGAGATCTGAACGAGTATAACAAAAGATACTTGTGGGTTTCTCATTACTTGTCGAGTATGCAAGAGTACCGCAATTCAGCTTGGTTATCTACTGAGGATCTGAGGTAGAGGCACAGAGTCAAGAGGATTTTCAGCATCTGTCACATTAGTCTGGGTAGCATATCATCAACATCGCGTACTAATTTCATATGATCTAAATGTGATTCGTGTACTTGCCGTAGTAATTTCTCTAACCTTATCCTTATTACAAGATATGTTCTACAACTCGATAAGGGCCAACAAACTTTGACGAGCTTAGGCATTTCTGTGTTTTGTTGGAAATTTGTCAGCATTACTCTTGAAACCTACTTTTAACTTTTGATGGTCTTATCACGGCTATTAGTTACTCTAGTAAATTTCTGCTGTTGATTTATGAAAGTTGTTTCACGATTCTTCAAAAACACTTTGAGCATGCTGGTATGAGTTGCTACCGAAATCTTTAGTGTTGTAAATTAGGTTTCGGATTTGGAATATAACAACTAATAGGGTAAACCGCTTGCTACACCATAACAATGCATTATTGTGGATATCACCTATGGAATCATTGTAACGAATTTATGGCAATTGACATCGTGGTATGACGTCATCCCAAGGTTTTCACTATTGGGGTGGATAGTGGCTCTCAGGACTCAAGTACTTTCTCATTGGTTCGATCGGCTAACCCATTGCTGCAGGATGATGAGGAACAATGGTGGAATTTTAGAGATCTTGTATAAAAGTTACACAAATTCTTCAAGAATCTCATACAGAAATCACCTTCCATTATCTGTTACTAAGGACTTTGGTGTGGTATGTCCTGCAGATAATGCTTCTTTAAAACGCTTTAGCATTAACTGTCTCTGCAGTCTTATCTGAAATATAGGAAACAACTCACAATATCCTTGGAGAAATGGTCTACCATAACACACAGATGTTTTGCCTTGGAGGAACATTTAAAATTGTTAAAACAATCAAAGGCACTCTTTTCCCATGGTTCGCTATGTGGTTGAGTACACTTGGATAGGATTAGGACCATTGACACTTCCCTTTAATGTTGCATACAACACTACATTTCTTAACATACTTCGGAAATGTCCAGTTGCCCATACGTGGCCAAAAAGTATAGTTCATTCTGGCGCTTGTTTCACCGAATCGATCCAAACCAGGTGTGCAACACCTGGTGCATCATGAACTAGCTGTAAGCTACGTCACTAGTGACTGTGAATTACTAACCTGTAAACTCTTCTAACTCTTCTGCTTGGAGCCCACCGCTGATTCGATACAGTTAATTTCTTCTCATCACAAAGTCACTAAGGTGCTGGTGGCAACAACAGAATAAGATCGCCTGGAGCAGGAATCGAATCACACCAGAACACAAGGGGATCGGTTTCTTCTCTTACTGTGGAATGAACAAACTCGTAGGAGTGGATGACTCCCCCACGTCTGAAAAAATTAACGCAAAAACACGCCATATGCCAAGGAGAACGAATCTACTATCTCAAACTGCAAGCAACAGGAGAAATAAAATGAACACGGTCAACAATGCTGAGTCGCACACATGACACAGGTATCATACTATAAAGAAACTACACTTATAAACGTTAACATGTGAAAGTTTACCGAGAAATAACTTCTAACAATGCAACTATTACTGTCAACATAGGCTGGCATCACACAACTGGAACATTAGGAACACCAATAGAACACTCTAGTGAGAACAACTAGCTTTAACAAGACGTCTTTCTGCAGACAGCATGTCAATCAACAGAGATGGCATTACTATTTCCAAGTAATAAATCGCTTTCTGACAAGGCAATCCCCTGTGAGAGAACTACTACTCAACCAGGAGTCATGCAGGGAATAGGCAGTGCACTCAAGGCAGTCCTGAGGTCCCCGACACTTGACAACGGAACTAAATATCTTGCAAGTCTGAAGGTTAGTGGAACACAGATGGGAGTGACAGAATTACGAGTGCCTGACCGCTCGGCCTATCGTTTAATATTTAATTAACGAACTCAATAGGAAACTTATCTGAACTTCACATTTCGCAATGCACTATTGACAAATCACAGATACAAGCTGTGAGAACTAAACACCTTGCACAGGGAGCTGGGTATTGTCTTCCAGTTCATTAAGGGAATTTTGTACTGTGACAGATTCATATTGACTTGACTGCATGATACACAAGTAAACAATCAAAAGTGACTGGACATCTTCTACAGTTGAACACTTACTCAAGTCCATAAGGCAAGAAAAATGGAGAGACTGACACAATAAGCTTAATGGAAGAAAAAAGCTTAACTATTCTCCACTAAGTAATTAAAGTTTACAGGTCACACAGAGTAGACGTAAAGAACTCACGTTACAAAGAAAAATAATGCAACTGAATGAAAACAGCTTGAAAATCAAGAGAACTTTGTACTTTACTCAAATCTGATTGTACTTAACTTTTATCTTAAAATTGAATGAATGCACAGTGATTTTTTTTCTTTAAACTTTCAATGCAACAGGGAAATACAAAAATAAAATATAGTAAATCAATCAAAAAAAAATGTTAAAATGGACTAATCTAAATCGTGTGCACAATTAAGAAAAACTAGCAAAAACAATTCACTAAAAGAGATTAAAATGGCACACAAAGAATAAAATATTATGCACAGAACAGAGCAAAAGAAACTAGGTGCCACTGAAATAAACTTTAGCCACTGTTGCAAACTAACATTGCTAATCAACAAAGTACTATTCATAAACATTTCTGCAAGAAGGACTTTGAAATGCAAGCACAAATATTTTTGCACAAGAATTATTGCAAAAAGAGTCACTGTGCAATAATAAAAATTCTTATTACTCACACAAGAAAAGAATAATCAAGAATTAACACTTTAACCTTACCACACTCAAAGAAACACTTAAACAAACAAAAGAAAAATTTTACTCTATCAAGAAGTAACTTTAAAAATTGCACTAAGAGTGAATTTGTTCAATGAACCAGTAAAAATCATGGTAGCTAAACACAAACAAAAAAAAATTTGAAACACCTTACAGTTGATGAACATGTAAAATGGTATAAAATACCGACAGATTGTTAAGGTAAGACACATATGCAACAGTTAGGTATTCTTTATTCTTCGAAACGTTTCGCCGTACACATACCTTCATCAGTCCGATACAGAAAAGAGTTGATAGAAGCAGAAGATAACTTGAAGACGATGTAATCAGGTCCATCACCCTTAAAAAGGTTTAGGTGGTCAGTTCCCCTCATCTGGACAGAAGAGCATTGTTTTCCGTGTCTGAAACAATAATGAAGTTGAAGTGATCTGAATGGGAGCTTAATATAAGAGTGCCAGTTCATATTTGTCTTACCTAACTATACAGTGATGCAGAACACAACACATCAACATTAAACACAGATACTAGAATTCTTGCAATGACACTTGATGTGTGAAAATTTTTGTAAAAAGTATTTATTGCTGCATACAAAATATGGCACTATTGTCTTTGAAAAAAGACAAATTAAGAAACTCTGGCTAAATGAAAGAATAGAACACTACATAATGTTCAACACACAGGGAAACAAAACAATAATCCTACACAAAGCATGGAAGAAAAAAAAAATATAACAGACAACACTGGAGTTGTGATGCAAATAAAGTGAACAAATTACTGCGAAATAACTCACTTGAAGAACTGAGAAACACAAGGTGATTCTGAAGTGTAAACACAAGTTCCTATACGTGCTCATATGTTGCACACACAACAAAGGAAAAACACTAAGTAATCTTCAAGTGTATAAAAAGACACACACACACAACAGACATAAGCGAAAAATGCACGAAAATTACCACTGAATTAAGGAGAATAAAAAGAAAAAAAAAAATAAAAAAATTATTGCAATCAGTACAGATACAACACTGAGATCTGATCAAGAGTCACTGAATGTCACTAAGAACGAAAAAATCACGGAAACATCAAAAAAATATCTCAACACTCGAAAATGTATCTATGAAAAAAAAATATTAATCGCTATAACGACTTGGTGATGAATGAGGATTTGATGGTAGTGGAGAGTAGAGATTGTTTATGTTGTCTTGCTACTGTCCCCACACGTGGATCGTAATGAAATGCGCATACCATCGACGAGAGACCCCCCTCACACACAGGAGGCTTTAAAAAACGGTGGCAGCAAAAACACAAAAAACACATCTAGCTCTTGACCCCTTATGTGGTCTTAAAGTATGTGCTCAAACCCTTAGCAGTTTATCAAAAAAACACTGAAGAAGATAGGTGAGTGGGTAATGCTATTGAGGCGTCTGAAGGCCGCGTGTCTGAGTGTAGTTGGGTTTGTGGGTAATCGGGCAAAGACCGCAATGGTGCGACACACACGGTCATGGATGTCATGGGCTATGGGTGAACGCGTAAGCCTCACTGAGAACACCCCACTGCCGCGAAGATATTTCTTATCTAAGCCGATTGCTTAAAAACAAACCCACGAAAATACAACAGCACCACAAGGATGAAAAACAATAGCACGTCTGGGATGACTTGGACGTTGACTCACAAGCCGAGAAGACACTCACGTGGCTTCGCTTGAGTACTGGGAAATACCACCTGGGTTAAGTTGCTAGCTGCTAATCTTAACCATCACACAGTAATAAGCTTGACAACTTCCACACGATGAGCACAGCAGATTGGAAGCTGGCTTGGCAGGCAAAGAAACTGGATGGGTAGGCTAGCTGGCTAGGACGCCGTTTGTATCTACTATTCCCCTCATACCACGAGACTGGAGCTGGCTTATTTTGCAAACTCGGGTCAACCCCACGGAGTGATGCAAATAAGCAGATAAACACTAAAATACAAAGAGACTGACCAGTGAATGGTGTAGAATTTGGTAGAAGTCTTGAGGAGAGTAGCTGACTTGAGTTGCAGGCTGGCTAGGTTCGCCTACTGTAGATACACGAAAATGGCCGTCTTGCTGGTCGAAAGAAATCTCTGTACATCGTCGGCAATTAACAATTTAACGGGCCCACACCGCTGCACCATTTATCGTAGGGGTTCATATATTGAGATATCGTGGGTTGAAGGTGGACAAACTTGTTGGATGGTAACATATATTGTCAGAGTCTGATGATGGGAAATGGAGCCCACTGCTTTGCCTGTCTTCGCCAGGGTGTAGATGCCGACTGAGAGGGATGCAGAGGTCACGAGCCACACATCGCATCCCGTATGACGTCACACAAAGTCCCAGGCCTATAAGGATCTCCTTATCTAAAGCACATGGATGATACCTAATATGCTATGCTATATAACACAGGGATCAGCAACTATGCTGACACTAGCATTATGAGAGTACTGGGCACCTAGCATTATGAGAGTACCCAGCACCTAGCATTATGAGAGTACCCAGCACCTATCATTATACTAGTACCCAGCACCAGCATATGAGAGAAACCCAGCACCTAGCGTTATGAGAGTACCCGGCACCTAGCATTATGAGAGTACCCGGCACTTAGCATTATGAGAGTACCCAGCACCTAGCATTATGAGAGTGCCCAGCAACTAGCATTAATAGAGTACCCAGCAAAAATCATTATGAGAGACCCAGCACCTACATTATGAAGTATACCAGCACTCGCATAAATGAGAGTAACCTGGCACCAACATTATGAGAGTACTCAAGCACCTACGCAATTATAGAGTACCCAGGCACCTAGCGTTATGGAGAGTACTCCGCACCTAGCATTATGAGAGTGAACCCCCGGCACCTAGCATTATGAAGTACCAGTAACCTAGCATTATGAGATACCAACACCTAGCATTATGAAAGAACCCGTCACCTAGCTTATGAGAGTACCCATCTCCTAGCACTAAGAAGAGTACCCTGCAGCTAGCTTTAAGAGATACCCTGCAGTATACATAATGAAGAGATACCCAGCACCTAGCATTATGAGAGTACCCGGCACCTAGCATTATGAGAGTACCGAGCGCCTAGCATTATGAGATTTACCCCGCACCTAGCATTATGAGAGTACCCAGAACCTAGCATTATGAGAGTACCCAGCACCTACCATTATGAGTACCCAGCACCTAGCGCTATGAGAGTACCCAGCACTTAGCACTATGAGAGCACCCAGCACGTAGTCATTATGAGAGTTCCCGGCACCACAGTCTTAATGAGATACCCAGCACCTAGCATTATGAGAGTACCCAGCACCTGGCATTATGAGAGTACCCAGCACCCAGCATTATGAGAGTACTAACCACCCAGCATTATGAAAGTGCCCAGCACCTAGCATTATGAGGACCCAGCACCTAGCAATATGAGAGTACCCAGCACCTAGCACTGTGAGAGTACCCAGCACCAAGCGTTATGAGAGTACCCAGCACCTAGCATTATAAAATTACCCAGCACCTAGCATTATGAGAGTACCCAGCACCTAGCATTATAAGAGTACCCAGCACCTAGCATTATGAGAGTACCCAGCACCTAGCATTATGAGAGTACCCAGCACCTAGCATTATGAGAGTACCCAGCACCTAGCATTATGAGAGTACCCAGCACCTAGCATTATGAGAGTACTTAGCACCTATCATTATGACAGTACCCTGCACCTAGCATTATGAGAGTACCCAGCACCTAGCGTTATGAGAGTACCCACGCACCAGCACCTTAGCATAAGATATACCCGCACTAGCATTATGAGAGTACCCAAGCACCTAGCATTATGAAGTGCCCAGCACCTAGCATTATGAGAGTAGTTCCCATGCACAAAGCCATTATTGAGATACCAGACACTAGCATTATAGAGTAACCAGCACCTCATGCATTATGAGAGTACCTGGCACCTAGCATTATGAGAGTACTCAGCACCTAGCATTATGAGAGTACCCAGCACCTAGCGTTATGAGAGTACCCGGCACCTAGCATTATGAGAGTACCCGGCACCTAGCATTATGAGAGTACCCAGCACCTAGCATTATGAGAGTACCAAGCACCTAGCATTATGAAAGAACCCGGCACCTAGCATTATGAGAGTACCCTGCGCCTAGCATTATGAGAGTACCCTGCAGCTAGCATTATGAGAGTACCCTGCAGCTAGCATTAAGAGTACCCAGCACCTAGCATATGAGAGTAACCGCACCTAGCATTATGAGGTACGAGCGCCTAGATTATGAGATTTACCAGCACCTAGCATGATGAGAGTACAGATACTAGCATTATGGAGAAGTACCCCAGCACCTACCATATGAGTACACCAGCACCTAGCGCTATGAGAGTACCAGCATCACTTAGCACTATGAGCAGTCACCAGCACGTAGCATTATGAGAGTACCTTTTTTTTTTATCTAACCCCTTAACCCACACCAGCTAGGCCAGTGCATTGAGAGTCCCACACCTCCTGGAGCCCAACCAGGTTATGAAGTGAGCACGACTATAGCCCCCCCTTTAAAGCCCAGCCTAACATAAAACCCCCCAAAACCCAAAGCATAGAGGACAAACCCAAAAGTGTAAATAGATATAGACCCCAGTTATAGGTACGACCCCAACAGAAGACCAGCCCACATAAGGGCAAACCTACATTGGAGAAGGAAACATATGGAGTAAAACCCTAAAGAATCCAAAAAAGAAATGTTAAGGGGGTTTAGTCCCCCTGAAAAATTTCAAACTTTAT